>JANTPZ010153472.1:0-13543 GCA_025593235.1 Vachellia pachyceras | reverse complement strand
GAACTCTTTTGGTTGAAATTCTTATTTAATTTCCTTCCTTTTGACTCTCTTTTACATAAATTCTTTGTGCTTAACATATATTTAGATTTGAATATAACTTGTGGAATGTTCTTTGAGGATTTGCGCTGAAAATTTATGGTTGTAGATTTACAACTTGAACCAGTAGGCTTTTGAAATTTGAGATTTGAAAGTTCCAACAATTCCTCTCTATTAAAGCTTAATTTGTGCAAGTCGATATTTTCCAGATTTGGAACATATTTACTTTGCTACTTTTCTTCAAATATTGAGATGTCATAAACTTTTAATCGATTGATTGGAAGTTTGAGAGGGAAATTAAAGGAGAAGATTGAGTGATTTTCTCTACCTATTAAAATTCAGGATTAATTATGGCTTAAGTTTAAATTGAAGTTTAACTGAGATGTGATTGAACTTTGTTTTAAACAAGAGCATAAACTTGAATGATAATTCAAGGATTTAAGTTTGGAATTTTTGCAAGGAATCTCAACCAAAGAAATTAAATCTTTTATCTGGACAAGGACCATTACATCCTAAGGGGAAAACTTGTAGTTAATTTCATTGCCATTATAAATTCTAATCTTTAGTCAATTTGCTTTGTTTACTAGCTATTAGATTATTTTCCCTTTAGTTCATAAACCCCCTTAAGTGTTTTTAAGTGATTCGTTTGTAATTGAAGTTCCTAATTTAAGTGATTATAATATTGGTTCTTGCGCTTTACTGCAGAATCTAGTTTTATATTATTTAGACGCTATTCGACAGTGGTGTTAAAATTTGGCACCGTTCCCGGGGAACCAATTGATTTTAGTCATTTAAGTTTGAATTTCAATTATTAGTTAGATTTGTTTTTTTTTGTTTCTTTTATTTTTTAGGAATTTTCGTTTTTTCCTTAATTATAAAAAAATTTGTATGGCAAGGTCTTCTCATGGTGAATTAAGTGATTTTAATCCTGAAATTGAGAAAAGTTGTCGTGCAAATCGTAAAGTTCGTAGGAAGCATAGGATTAGAGATTTAGTTGTTAGTGAGGTTGTGTCTGATTTAATTACTAGTGCTTTTGATATTGTAGAAGTTGATAGCAAAGTTGATTTCTCAGTTGCAAACATGGCTGAAGAGAATGTCGAAAGAACCATTAAGGAATTAGCTGCACCTAACATGCATTATCAACCTTTATGCATACAATATCTTGCTTTAGATGCTACTTTTGAGCTTAAATCTAGAGTAATTCAACTCTTGCCCAAGTTTCATGGCTAAGCAGGTGAAGATCCTAAGAAGCATTTAAAGGAGTTTCAGGTAGTTTGTTCAACTATGAAGCCACAAGGAGTATCCGAGGAGAACATTAAGTTGATAGCTTTTCCCTTCTCTTTAGATGGTGCCACCAAAGATTGGTTGTATTACTTGCCTCCAGCTGCTATTACAACATGGACAGATCTTCAAAAGTTGTTTTTACAAAATTTCTTTCTTGCTTCTAGAATGCTGCAATCAAAAAAAGAAATATCTGGAGCAAAGCAATACACTGGTGAAACTCTATATGAGTATTGGGAAGGATACAAGAAGTTGTATTCTATTTGTCCCCATCATCAGATCACCGACCAGTTGATGATACAGTACTTTTATGAAGGGTTGTCACCTATGGATCGAACCTTGATAGATGCTACATCTAGTGGTGCTCTAGTTGATTTGACTCCACAGCTGCTAGAGACTTGATTAAAAAAATGGCTGGCAATGGTCAACAGTTTGGCACTAGACCTATGACTTCAACTAAGGTAGTGAATGAGATTTCTTCTTCTTCTATTGATCAACAGATAATGCAAAATAGAGTAGAGGAATTGGCATCTCTTGTGAGACAAATGGTTATTGCACAAAAGCAACCTTCATCATCACAACATTCAACGCAATTGGTTGGTCCTCTATGTGGTATTTGTTCCTTAGCTACTCATACAACTGATCAATGCCTGCAGTTACAAGCGAGTTATGAAATGTGTGCTAGAATTTTTCCTGGGATGCCTTCACAACCACAGCAGCCTAGATATGACCTTATGCCAATACATATAATCCAGGTTGGAGGGATCATCCTAATCTCAGATATGGCAATGGCCCTAACCTTCAAGCAAATACATATAATTCTCCAGCTAGATACAATACAGCAGGGCCTAGCAATCAGATGCAACATCCTATGAGACAGATTATTCCCATTCAAGAGCCTCAAAAGCAAGACAATAGTCTTGAGGAAATGATGAAATAGTTTGTCTCTGGAACTGATTCTACCATCCAAAATTTGAGTAATCAAATTGGTCAACTAGCTGCAAAGCTTAATGACTTAAAGAATCAAGGGTCGGGAAGGTTATCATTATTCGAATTAGGGCGTACACGCAGCAGAATTTAAAATTTTCTAATCCTAAATACGGATCTGTCAAAGGCGTTTAAATCGAAGAGATGAAGGCGTACCTTTTGCGTTTCAAGATTATCTCTTGCTTTACGTCTGGATCTCTTCAGGTTCTACAACGTCCCGTGTTCTTACTTCCGATCACGAGGAGCCAATGTTCTTTCAATCGCCTCCCTCTACCGGTATCCACGTGAACAGTCTCCAACAATAGCAGCGTGCTAGCGCCTTTTGGTTCCACTCTCTCCCTCTAGGGTTTCTTGGCTCAAGGATGGACTCAATTTCGAAAATTGGATTTTTTTCTGTCCACGAGCACTTATATTTATAAAGCTCATAGAGTACATTATAATAAAAGATTAATCTTTTATTAATCTTGAAAAATTCAAATTTTAATTTCAAAAGGATATTCTAGATCTAATCTTGAAATTCAAATTTCAAAAGATATTCAAGATCTCATCTTGAATTTCGGATTTCAAGGATATTCTAGATCTAATCTTGAAATTCAAATTTCAAAAGATATTCAAGATCTAATATTAAATTTCGAATTTCAAAAAATTCTAGATCTAGTCTTGAAATTCAAATTTCAAAAGATATTCAAGATCCAATCTTGAATTTTGAAATTCAATATTCAAAATGTTAAATTCGAATTTTGCAATCTTAACTTGGATTAAATTGATCTGATCAAATCATATCCATTTAATTAATCCAAATAATGAGCCAACAGATTTAATTTATCCTCATAAATTAAATTGACTTTAGTTGTTTAATTTATCAAATAAATTAAACTAACACACACAAATATTATTTATATAATATTGTGCAATTTCGAATTTCAACATATATATACACATATATTTAAAATTCGAATAAACCATAGAAATAAAGCTTATGTTGGGCTGTTCTTGTGGCGACCCTGTAGGCCCATATAAAGTTGGCAGTGGGCTAAACTCAACATTAGCCAACAAGTCGCAATCGGTCTCTAGCAAGACACTACGACTACCCAAATTATACGGGGATCATTAACACGATGCAACCTTTTACGCAACCACATCACGTCCCTTTTGTCACGCGATATTTCAGTCAAGGATGAGGCATGGATGACGTCATCCTCCTGTTCCCGACCATTATTTTCTCGATCCCTGAGTAGTCTGATTAAAGAAATGAAAACTCCTTTTCATTACAGTATGGCCATAAATTTCTCAGACTCACTCATCGAGGGGCCTAGTAATATCTCTCAACTAATGTGAGGGATAAATCCCATCTTCATCACTCACATTCCTCCACATGAAAACCCCTAAGCCCGATCATAGCCTTTATCATCACCCGGTCAAAGATGACTTTTGACTAGGTCAAAGCTTAACGACTTTCATGTAGGAATCCATGATGATCTCAGGTCGAAGGGCTACATATGAGATAAGCTAATGACTTAATCCATGTAGCTTTCTCATAGCGGGTCGGTCCAGCACCTTGTACTCTTACAAGTGCCTATGACTTTGACTTGTATCTCCATACCTTATCAAAGTCATGCTAGTCTTGCTTTATCTTTGTTCCCACATAGATAACTGATCAGGGACATTTAGGACAATATTCATAATTTGCCCATGGATGTAAGTATAATAAAGACGCAAAGTTTATGATAATTAAATGGAGAAAATTAATTAAAATAAATAATGTGTGAAGTACAATGATTGGCCCTAGGGCACAATTTCCAACAATGTGAACTCACTCTAACTTCATTTCGTCGAGGTACAAATTTAGCACCTTTATTCGAATGTGGGATAAAACCCATTCGAATAGATATAGCGCTTCACTTTCTAACCCGTATTACAAAGAAATGGTTTAGAAATATTTATTCAAATCAACCCAATAACTAATTCGATTGAGTCACTCTAACTTCATTCGTCGAGGTACAAATTTGGCACTTTCATTCGAATGTGGAATAAAACACATTCGATTAGATTATAAGCACTCACTTTCTAAACCGTTATTTGAATGTAGGAATTTAAGTTTAAAGTGTTTACATTCAAATGAATAATATCCGTTATTTGAACGTAAGTTTAAATCCTCATTTGAAATACGATTTGAAATGTTAACTTTCTAAACCGTAGTTAGTAACAACGGTGCAGAAGGTTCACATATGTTTCCTTCATTCGATGCGAATTTTCTCATTTGATTGAGTCACTCTAACTTCATTTCGTCCATTCATTCGATTGATTAATAAAACTCATTCGAATGGATGAAGCTCCTCAATTTCTACACTG
The DNA here is from genome assembly GCA_025593235.1 of Vachellia pachyceras. NCBI lineage: Eukaryota > Viridiplantae > Streptophyta > Magnoliopsida > Fabales > Fabaceae > Vachellia > Vachellia pachyceras. Next base: position 8,887 of record JANTPZ010153472.1, on the reverse strand, counting down.
TATAATAAACAAAGGTTTGGAAATCCTTAATCGAATTAGTCCAAGAAATAATTCGATTGAGTCACTCTAACTTCATTTTGTTTATTCATTCGAACTAGTGATACACCTCATTCGAATGGCTGAAGCATCCTCACTTTCTAAACCGTACTCGTAAACAATGGTTTAGAAATTCTTATTCAAGTCAGATCAAGAACTCATTTGATTGAGTAAATCTAATATCATTTCCTCCCTTCATTCAATTGAGTAAAATTTTTGCTGCTGCATTTGAATGTGAGATAAAAACTCATTCGAATAGATGAAGCCTCTTCATTTCTACACCGTACTTGTGTAAACCAAGTTGTAGAAAGCACTACTCGATTCAAGTCAACAGCTCATTTGATTGAGTCTCTCTAACTTCATTTTGTCGAATGAGGTCTGTCATGAATTTGAATGAGTCATAGTTCTCATTGGAATAAGATTAGTATCTCACTTTCTAAACCGTTATTGAAAATAACGTTTTCGAAACATCAATTTCTAAACTGCATTCTCTAGTTTAAAAAGGTTTGGGGTTAGGCATCCGAATGAGACCTACCTTTCATTCGAATGATAATCCTACTTGGCAAACTAACATGTAAATCAATTAATAAAGGTTTTGGGAGTAAAATGCTATGGATGTTGACGTAGCAATGTATCCTAGTTGGCAAACAGCTGTCACAGCTTCCGTTGGCTCAGGTGAAAAGTTATGCGTTTTATAAACTTCGATGGTGAATCTGGACCCTTGAAAACTTCTGGATACACAATGCTCCAACGAGTGTACTTCCGCGGCAAAAATGCTTCTTTACCCTATAAAATACACTGCTCACTAATTGCACTTAAAAAGAGAAAGCATGAGCTGTAGAGTTCACGTGCCCAACTATTGATTTTTTTTCATCTCCCAATGTCAATATACTTTGAACCCTCCATTTGAATTAAATTTAATTTCTCATTTTTTACTTTTTGTTTTTTGGTAGACAGTGCCTTCTTCCTCCACAAAAATTGCTTCGGTTCTTTCTTAGCTGACCATGGAAAATTCGAAAACAATGCTCTCACATTTGGTTGCTTGTATCAGTAAGAAAGATTGGAATAAGTGAGTTAAGAGAGGTAACAAGGCTCAGAAGTGATAACTGAGGCATTCAATTTCCCCCTCTTTTCCTCTCTCATTCTTTATTTTGTTCTTCTTTTAACCATTTGCTTCTTAGCGTATTTATAACCTTCTTCCTCTCTTCCATCTTCTTCCACCTTCTGGTTTTATATAAAAAGGCAATCGGCCAATCCATTCAACCCAGCGGGTTGTATGGGTTGATCTGGTGTGACATCAGGTTCTCCCAAGTTGCATGTATTATCAAGCTTCCCAAGTCAGTCACTTGGCTGGACTGGTCATATATCCAAGTCACTAATTACCAAAATGGACCAGTCTGTCCTATTTTTGCAACAATAAACTTCATACCGTTTCATCTTTCAACCTACATTCTAGTTCCAAACAACACTCATCAAAAGATAAAATCCCAATTTTAATCTAGTTTCTTACTTACACAATTATCTATCCTCAATATCTTGTTCATTCACAAAAAAATATTTTCTTTGTATGGCAGTTAAAAACATGCTTTTGTGGAAAGAGATACTATTTCACCAATTGAGTCACAGGCATCTAACCATCAATGATTGGGAAAGCCGCGAATCCATTTCAGCTCCTTTGGAAATAGAGGAGACACGTTACACCATGATTCAATCGAATTGGGATGCCCTGGATTTGACATGTCTCTTGGGGTGAATAACATGAAGCTCAGCAAACTCTTTACCGAACAAGAATATAAAGCTCAACCAACATTTTACTTTAATACTTACGCCACAGATTTGGCAACATGTACATTTTCACAGTGGTGGATTTAGTAACACAGTTTCTCAACAACCTCTACACCATAAATTTGATAACACAGTTTCATAGGCTTAACATATAACGATGTACAAATGTGAACAAGAGAAGAAACACAATGAAATGTTTAGAACTTGTGAAATGAATTAACGTGCAAGAGCAGAAAAATAAACAATGTGAGCTCAATATTGTTTTAGAAGTTCATAAAAAATATTCACACCAATGCTTAGAGATGTAGTCAATATCATCTTCAGGAAATGATTGAACAAGTTTGAACATATGAGATCCCAAAGTCATAAAAATCATTAATTAATTATCTAAATACAAAATAAAAGAACAGAGATTGTATAAAATTAATAAAGAATATATGTACCTCTTGAGTAAACTTAGTCATACTTAAAGAGATGGCATTAAATATGTGTCTTCACATATAAACAACATAAATTGAACATCTTCGGTTGCATACGACTCTATAAAGAGAACAAGTTATTAGCAAATTCATAAAAAATACCCATAAACTAATTCTCATTCTGAGCTATCATTTAAGAAATTTCACAAACAAGCATCATGCACTTATCTTTGGTGTGATCCATTTAGGGTCTTTCATCTCATGTGTGCGCTTAAAGTAACTACTTGCTATGTTCTCATAAACCTAGCATTAAAATCATAGTAAATACATCTACATAAGCAACTTATGAAAAATCTTAATTGGTACTTCATTGATTTCTTTTGCTGACCAGATTCTCTTTGACAAGTAAATACATCTACATAAGCAAACTTACGCATTCATTGTTTTCTTCAATTCCTTCCATGATTTGTATTGAAGGGAGTATAAGAGGATGATCATATTACTCTTCAAAAAGTAATAAATATTAAGCAAACATAAAATTTTTATTATCGAAAGGTAACTTATTCTTGTAAAAAAAGAATTGGACATTAATAAGTAAATACCTATGGATATAGAGTGCTATGAAACACTCAATTCCGCTTCTATTGAGCCTTTGTGATAAGTATCTAAGTCTTAAATAAGGAGTGTTTCCTTCCCCTTGATGTGAATTGGGCATAGGAATCCAAATTTACCACTCTTGCTAGAGGAAACCAAATGTTAAAGCATGTACCTATTATGAAACAAACATTTTAGTGATGGTTAAAATATTTTAATTACAATTAGTTTACAATAGAACACTTGCATGAAGCACATGGACGATCACATTGGTAAGTTGTTATTTGGAGCTACAAGGGCTACTAAATCATCCATTTCAACATAGACTAGCCTTTCCTTCCCCACAACTACTTGATCCATTATAGGGCATTCAACTGAGAATGCAAATAGGTGTTAAAAATATTATCAATAGGGAATGTAGATGGGTGTTACTTTTTTTTTTCTTGCCAAATCAAAAGAGCATCATATTAAAATCAAACAAGGATACAAAGACTAAAAAGAACCAATACACGCAAAACCAAAGCTAAAGGAAATAAACTAGACACGGTCCAAAACAACACAAGAAAGGACAAAACAATAAAAAACATAACAAAGCAACAAGAACAAACTCTAAGGCCACCAACGAAGGAAGCTTTTGTCTGCGATGGATCTCAAAGAACCCAATTAAATAGGTAAAAGCGATCTAAAGAAGCTTTGACAAACCTACCGGTTGCCAAATATGCTTCCAAAGGAATCCATACTAAGATATGGTTCCTGACTAATTTTCTTGATGGAAGAACCTCAAGGACAATGAAATAATCATATTTTATCAAGTGGATTTACAACATTTTTGGGAATTTTAGTGATATTATTTGCCTTTTTTGAGCTTAATTGCTTTAATTATTATTAATTATTATTTTATGAAATAAAAGCCAATTGAGGTATTTGTGCAAGAATTTGAGATTAAAAGATAAATTTAAATTAATATATCTATCAACATAATCTTAGAAGATTCTGAATTCAAATTAGTAAATCTTGATTTTAAATTTGAATTAGGAAATCTAAGATTCTGGGTTTAAAATTCAAATCAAGGATCACACTCAAATCCATTTATATTATATTATATTATAATAAAATATAATATGTTTTCTTTCAGGAAGACACAAGCAATTCCTCCACGCACATAAGCATTATTCCATTGGGCCAAAAATTATACACAAGCCCAAGTACTTTGAACAACAGGTGGCATAATTCATTCAAAGATCCACACCCACGCACATAAAGAAAGGGATCCAATTGGCCAATCCATTGAAGATTCCATTATCCCTCAAGCGCCGCACGAGATTTAGGCATTCGCATTCACGAGGAGAAGAGAAAGCGGCGCACAAGGAAGATTCATCCTCTCTCATTCTATCAATCCATTCGGCGCACAAAGGAATTGAGGAGAAGAGGAAGCGGCGCACACGAAGCTAATTCATTCACCAACATCTGCTCCATCAATTCCACACACCTGGAGAGCCACGGAAAATCCCTTTTTTCCAATCATCACCACCTCACGCCTCAATCGTCCATTTATCCATTCTACCATCAGTCACTACTTCATCCGTTACTGTAGTTGCTTTGCACCGTCTTCATTCTCATAACCTTTCCTCCATCAGTCTGTAGCAGCAACGCATCAAAATGTTTGGACGTTTGGGAATTTTTATGGCAATTCTTGGCTAGTTCTTTAATTCTCTGATTCAACAATAATGGCAGGAGCTTGATTCTTCAAAGGGGAGTTTTAATTACTTTAATTTCCTGTCCAATAATTGTTTAACAATTCCTAGGTCTTAGGATAGTTTTTCTAATTATTGGAACAATTTCTATTATTTGATAGGATTTATTTTGGAGATTATTGTGACTAAATTATTGTTTAGCAATTGATATTGGACTGATTTAACTTTGATTTCAATTATAATATTCTGGTATGACATTTATATTGATTTCAGAGTTAACATTTTGTGATTTTCTAAGGTGGCTTAGAATCTTGGATCAAATAATCTTTTGCTAGCTTCAATTCTATTATTTGAATTTAAGAGTTACAATTAAGCAGTGGTTTTATTATCCTTAATTCCTCTTTACTATTCTGTTGGTAGTTAGTAAATTGGAAGTTTGGAAAATATTTTGTGGCAATTCGAGGTGGCTCGTTTGTTGGATTAAAGCTTAATTATAATTCTTTACTTCATTATTTTAACTCCCATATCTATTGAAGTGATGATTGCCCACGTTGTTGAATTGGAGTATTGATTATTATAATCGTTTATTCATGTGTCTCATTTTCTATTTCTACTATCAAAATTCATTTCAATTATTTTTTATTAAAAAAACCAAAAAGAGGCATTTTAATTTCAGTTTAGGTTACTCGCATTCAATTATTAGGAATTAATTTCATTTTCGGCTCCTCAAAGTGAACACGATCCAGATTGGTGCTATATTACATTAATTCGGTTAAAATCTTTGACGCGGATCTAAGGCGACAAAAGATCCGCTCGTCAAATTGGCGCCATTGCCGGGGAGCCAAGAAATTGATTCCTTAGTAATTAGGTGCTAAGTAACTTGATTGGAGTTATTTTTACCCTTTTCAATTACATTAAAAAGAAAAATATATATATTCACTTTGTTCTAATTGATTGATCGTTTATGCCAAGAAGAGGTAGAGCTAAAACTCTAGTTTCATCTAATTCTGAATTTCAAAGATCTATTGGAGAAGTTAGACAAGATCCTGAGATTGAAATAGACAATTCAACTGATCTGCATTTGATAGTTGATTTAACTGATATAATGGAGCAAGTTAATGATCCTCATACTGGTAATGGACATAATGTGGAACATGATAGAATAGGTGAGAATAACGGAGGTAACCCTAGGAGAAGGACCATTAGGGAAGCTACTACTTCTGATGCAAATTATGATCCTTTTAATATTGCATGCCCTAATGTTGATGTTAATTTTGAAATCAAAGGTCCACTACTTAATTCTTTGCCTAAATTCTATGGTTTGAGAGGTGATGACCCGTATAAGCATCTGAAATCTCTCTCTATGATATGCTCTAACATGAAGCCAGTTGGTGCTAGTCTAGATGAAATTCTTTGGAAGGTATATGAGCTTGCCTATGCATATGGCAAATGCTTATCACAACTGGAACAACCTCAGAAAAGCATTATTGGAGAAATACTCCCTGCTTCTCGAACTTCCACATTGAGGAAAGAGATATACTCTGCAAAGCAAGACTACGATGAGTCACTTTATGATTACTGGAACCGTTTTCAAGACTTGCTTTCTAGATGTCCGCACCATCAAATCCCAGATGAACAGCTAGTTGAATACTTTTATCATGGGCTCAAAACTCAAGACAAAGGGATTCTAGATGCTGCTTCAGGGGGTTCTCTCATTGATTTGACCACTGAGGAGGCATGGGATCTTATTAAGAAAATGGCCTTGAATCATCAACAGTATAGCATTAGAGAATCAAAAAATATCAATGCAATGCATATTAATCCCTCTTCAGTCCACATTCCACAATTAGATGCATTCACTTCTCAGATTGCTGTACTAACTACACAATTGAATCAGCTTACATCTCAAACATCCTCTATTGACACTCGGAATCCTAAGAACATGGAGATAGCTACACCTAGCTACGATCATTGTAATTCTGTTATGCATATCTCTGCTACTTGCCCTCACAAATATAAGGAAGTTTCCGCCATGTATCAAGGAAGGTCTAATCAATCTAGACAATGGAATCCGTATTCAAATACATATAATGAAGGGTGGAAAGCTAATCCAAATTTTCGATGGGGAGGAAATGATAATAGGCAGATTCAAGAGGGGTTTCAAGGAAATATGGTTACTCAAGGGCAATCTTACTATGGAGGTTTGCAAGGTGAATCCTCCAGAGCCATGTCTACCCCACAGCAACCATAGTCTAAAGATGACGACCGTTTCTCTCAAATTCTCAAAGGCATTGAAGCAATGACTGAGCATATATCTAAATCTGAAGCTAGATTTGCAGCCTTAGAGAATAGAATGGAACAGTAGGAAACCAGAACTTCTAATTTGACTTCTTATGTCACTAAGTTGTCAAATTGGGTGAGTGAACAGCAGGCCAAGGCCAGTGGATCAATGCCTTCCAATACGGTGATAGACCCAAAATCTCTGAATGCAGTTACATTAAGAAATGGTAAGGAAATTGGTGTGAAGGAGGTAAGATTCAAAGATGGTGAAGATGAAGAAATAGTTGATGAAGAGATAGAAGTTGAGTCCCCTCTTGCAATAGCCACTCGGGACATCCCTAATGCTACTCAAGAGACCTCTATTCAACCCAAATGTACTGAAGAGAAGAGACTCTTAGAGAAATCACATGAGCAATCACCTGTTCAAGAGAAAGAGAAGTCCATTGCTGCTAAGCAAGGCTAAATGAAGAAAGAGGCACCTTCTAAGGGTGATGAGGTAAATATTTCTGACTGCCTTTTCCTCATTCTTATCTTATGAGTAAGAAAGTTAATGAAAAGAAGGATAATGATGAGCTTTTTGAAATGTTTAGCAAACTTGAGGTTAATGTTCCATTACTTGATTTGGTTAAAAAGATGCCTAAGTGTGCTAAGTTTCTGAAAGATTTGTGTACAAATAAGAGGAAGTATAGGCATAGTGAGAAAATCCAACTGGGGCCTAGTGTTAGTGCTATTTTCAAGCCACAGCTACCTATTAAGTGTAAAGACCCGGGTTCCTACACTATTCCCTGTACCATAGGCAGGACAAATATTTCACATGCTTTACTAGACTTAGGTGCAGCCATAAATGTTATGCCGACCTCTGTTTATGAGTCTAGGTATTCATTCCTTGAAAGATACCAGTGTTGTGCTAGGTCTAGCTGATAGGACTGTGAGATACCCTAAAGGCTTTCTTAAAGATATTCTTGTACAAGTAAAAGGTCTTGTGTTCCCCACTAATTTCTATGTGTTAGACATGTCTGATGAGTCTGACGCTGATAACACTTTGATTTTAGGAAGACCTTTCCTTAGAACAGCCCAGACTATAATTAATGTGAAAGATGGAGTGATTAATATGGGCTTTGGTAATCAAGAGATTACCTTCAACATCTCTGACGCTATGACTCATGGTCATGCAGATTGCTCATACTTAGGTGTTAATTTGATTGATTGTGTTGATGATGTTGACGAATTGCATGAATCTGAGATTCATGAATATAGTCGGCATGATAAGATTGTTAAACATGATGATGCATCTACTTGTTTATCTACCCCTCATTCTTCTTCTTTTTGCTCATGTTATGATGACGTGGTGTTAATTATTTATAAGTTAATCACCTTCTTTCCATCTCTCATGATTTTGATGCATCATCTGATCTTAACTGTGAATTTACTTTGAACAACACACCTGATGACAGCCTTGAGAAAGGTACGTGTGTTGATTGTGCAGGTATTGATGGTAAAGAAGCTGTTATGCAAGTTATGCCAGTAATGCCTTTTAAGAGTGGTACTGAGTTGGGAAGTGGAGGACATACAAAGGATACTGAGCTTATATCTCCTTCCCCAAGCCACATAGGCATGCCACTTGCATTGAAAGCACTTGATACGAAAGAATTGGTTCCTTCAATTGTGCAACCTCCTGATTTAGACTTGAAACCCCTTCCCCCTAATTTGAAATATGTCTTTCTTGCTGTTGATTCTAAATTACCTGTCATTATTTCCAATTCTTTAAGTAGTTTAGAAGAAGACAGATTGATTTCTGTGTTAAAGCGTCATAAAGGGGCTATAGGATGGTCTTTGGGGGATATACCAGGGATTAATCCCTCAGTTTGCACACACAAGATCCTTTTAAATGAAGAGTTCAAACCAGTTAGGCAACCACAGAGAAGATTAAATCCTCTTATTCTAGATGTGGTTAAAAAGGAAGTCTCTAAACTATTGAGTTCCGGGATCATTTATCCCATATCTGATAGTGAGTGGGTAAGTCCAGTACAAGTAGTACCAAAGAAAAGCGGTATCACAGTAGTAAAAAATGAGAATGAT
>JANTPZ010153471.1:4099-15099 GCA_025593235.1 Vachellia pachyceras | reverse complement strand
TGCATCTGCATCTGATACGGCATCGGTATCTGCATAGGCATGGGCATAGGAACCTGCATGGGCATGGGAACCATTGAGTTCTGAGGAACCATGGGGTTTACGGGCATTTGGCCCTGCTGCGACATTGCAGCATCGGAGAGGTATGGAGGAGGAAAAGACGAGTCCATTCGCAGTGAAGAGTAAACCTTTTTTTTTTGGCGTTCTGACGTCGAGGGTTTTGTTTTATCACCTCCAAATTACGGTCATGCCCTTTCGTCGTCTAATCAGATTCAGATATGCTGCGTCTCAAAATCTAGCGAAACGTTAATTTGTGGGAAAATTAAATTTAAATTTCGTAATAACAAATTAATTACTTTAAAATTTTAAGAGGTTAATAAATCAAAGAGCATCATTGACAAGTTAAACAACTACCATTAATAACCTTTTAGAACTTTAAAATAATTAATTTATAACGTGGGACTTTAAAGTAATTCTTCATTGATCAAAATGCAGAGGCACCAAGTACTTTTTTTTCAAATAAAATTATCTTTATTTATTATTACTAAATACAGTAGCTTTAATTTAGCTTATTTATAAAAATATTTGGGCTAAAGTTAACACAGATATCCTAATATAAATAATATTATTTAAAGTACGGTCAGGTATTAAAAAATATACATGAATTCGAACATCAGTTTGGTTCATTATGAGAAAACTAACATGTTCCGCTACATCTAACCACTATCCATTGGTAGGATTAAAGTCTTTATTTTACAATAAAAAGTTTGGGAACCTCTTTTGCTAAACCCGACCACAATCTATTGGTAGGATTAAAATCTATTTTTCAAAATAAAAGGTTTGGATAATTTGGGTATGAGCTTCCTCGAAGTTATAGCATAACTCCATGTTCAAAAAGTGTTTACAGATCACTCACCAATAATCCTCCCTCTTTGAACTCTCTCTCTCTCTCTCATGCATCTGTTGTTTGGTATAATCAGAATTCAGTTTGTGGTTTGAATTTATGTGTCCGTTTGGGAATCCATTAAAAAAGTGTTTTTACACAAGTTGAGATAAATATGTGAAATGAGTTTTATTACGCCTTGTAAGCAACGTGAAAAAAAAAAAGGAGAAAAAAGCTTCTCCAAACACCAACCTACATGGATAACCTGAGAACTACCACATCCGAATTAATGGTACACACCAAAACCAACATTAGCATCAGAGTGGTTCTAGTGGTGTATGCTTTTAATTAGTTCTTATGCTCTGCGGTACTCAATCATAACATTATTTTTCAATGTTAACTCTTGTTTTTTTTTAACTCTCTTTCTTTTCTTTTGTGTTTTCTATGATATATAACATTCATGGAGCATAAATGGGCAGAATTTATGGTATTTTGGAAACCAAAATTGATGTGAAAACATCCCTAGAGATAAGAAACATGGTTTTTGCATCTTTTGTATTTGTTTTCTTCACGGACTTGCCTTTGTGTCATGAAATTGGTACACCATTGGATAATGCATGAAAGAACAAACAATATGGTACTGAGCCATCACAAGTTCATGAACAATGACAGCATTATATAAAACACCAAAAGCAGACAGTTATTAATCACTTGGAGAGAATTATAAACATGTACTGAGCCATCACAAGTTCTTGAACAATGACAGCATTATATAAAACAAAAGCAGACAGTTATTGGGTCTATTTGGAAACACTTTTCAACCCCCTATAAGTGCGTTGTACAGTGCCAAAAGTCCTTATAAATTAATGTTTACATTTTTTGTCTGTTTGGGAAAGCTTATGGAAATAAATTGCTTGTGGGAATAAGTTACTTCTGTCAACAAGCTGAAATCATAAGCTTTTACAAATAAGTCACGTCTACCGTCACTTTCCCAAACACAAATAAATTTTACATTTTGACTTATTTTCAATCTTACTTCTTCATAGGTCATTATACAAATAAGTTACTGATGCTATCGTGTTCCCAAACGAACTCTGATAATTCGAATTATAAACTATACAATACACAATTCAACATAGATTCGAACGGAATAAAGCACACTTTGTCAAAGTTGATAACTTGTTCTTACTTCTTCACTGAATTCGCTCTCTTTATTCTCACCGTATCTAACTTCTGTTCTTGAGTTACCCAAAAGATCTCAAATGATTTGACAAGAAGCTGGTGAACTTCTTCTTAATCATGAGAATTTGGTACAACCATCTCCAATAATTTTCATGGAGTTCGAGATAAAATTTAGAATTTAAAAATAGATTTCTTGGAGAATAGCTTTTATGGATTCCGATACAAAACCTAGTTTTTGAAAAGTAAGTAGGAAAGAGGAAAGAAAAAATTTATTATGAGAGAGTGTGATTTAACAAAAAAATAATTTTTCAAAACCTAGACTTGGTTTTATTACAAAACCTAGATTTTAAAAAATATAAGTGTTTGGACAAAAATTAGATTTTAGGGTAAAATTTAGGTTAGAGGAAGATCTCTCAAACGAACTCTAAGTTCCTCTTGACTACTTCTCACTCTTCAGCTCTCTTGCTTGACCAAATTCCCTTTCTAGTTTCATAATCCTATTGAATAATACTAAAATAAAAAAACATACAGAATTAGTGTTGTATTCATGCATATTTTTTTTTTTGTTATCCACTCGGTTCACCGGAGCTTCGCTCCGACTATATCCGGATCCGACCCGCATCGCGCACCTGACATGGTGGGTGAGTCTCCTAACGGTGGCTTCTACATACACAAGGCTAATTAGTGTTGTATTCATGCATATAGATATAATTATGAAAAGCTCACATTTTCGCCCAAGCAAGTTCCCTTCCCTACTCTCATAGGCCACACCCTTTTCTTTTCGAAAGCGATTATTGATGTTAAATAGAATGCACTTGTCCATCATAAGAAAGATGATATAAGTTCAAATCTCCAGAAGTGCATTTGTTGAAAAGGGTAAGTTTTAAACATTAAAAGAGATTAATTTTAAACTCAAAGTGATTTGGAGAGGCCCTGATAACTAAAAAAACAAAATAAAAGGATGGACTTCCTTTCTTTCTATTTTTTTTTTTGGTTAGATTCCTATTAGGATTTCTTAGTTAGCCTTGCTTGCTTTTTACTAAAATTTTCCATCAAACGGAACGCCAAACTCATATTCTTCAAGAACGGCCAAAAAAGAATTAACCAATGGGTAAAAACTTATGACTCACATGGCACCCAAAACGTGATTGTGTGTACAGACCCTCTCCCTTTCATCTACGGGTGATTTAAAGCTGCAGATTTAATGGAAAACAGCTACGACTCGTGTGTAACATACAAAAAATATGCAATTAAGTTCTCATTCAAATATTGCAAAACCCAATTAGAACCCCGGCAGAGAGATTGAGGTGTAAATATGTGCATGTATACAAGTTTTTCTAATTGCTGCAACAAAAGTATTTTAGCTAACAAATGTTAATCCAATTGTTAACAAATTAGATTACAATACATAAGATTGTGAGTTTAAATCTTACTCTCGAAATATGTTAAACCTCATTGATGGCCATAAGCGTTTTTTAAATTAGGAGGCATGCACTCACCATCCTAGGATCCAATTTATCTATTTTTTTTATAAAAAGAAGTATTTCCTAAAATATTATAGTTTATACATAATTTACATATAGGGAATATCAATTGTATAATATGAAAACTTAATTGCATATAATTTAAAAACCAAGTTGCATAATATGTGATATCGGTTTCATAATTTTAAAAGTCACGTTCCACAGTTAATTTTTCAATTGGAACTTATACCATTTCTCCATTAAATTGTCTCCATAATTTGAATTGAGCCAAAAGGTATTTTATGGATCTGGAAAACGTTATCCTAAACCAGAAGATCTGGTTATGGTGCGCTTTGTAATGGAACTTTTAGATAAAATGTTACAGATCATGAGCCATATCACATTTACTGGTCCTCCAAATTATTAATCAAACTTGAATATACAGTACAAGTAGAGCTTGTGTAGGAGATTTGTAAAAAATAGAGACAAACTAAAAGTTATGGGGCAATATAACTATACAAATATATAACTCTGCTCAAATAGTATAGGAACAAGGATCAATTGAATGCTAGAAGACTGCAGCTAAATTCATAAATGTCAATATACTCACATTTTGTAAAGGATCAATATACAAAATGCTCAACTCTTTATATGTGGATGGAGGACGGCTATCAGTAATTCTTCAAGCGTGGTTCTTCCCTGTATGTGATTATAAAGTCTGTTCAGCGTCACAAACGGCGCCTTAAGCATCTACGTCAGGACCGGGATATGCTGGTAGGCTCATAATGCGCTTGTCTAACACCGGACCCCCAACAGTAAAATGATACAGACTCTGAAAGTTTGACCCTTTCAACCCAAGCAATTGATGCACTGAGACCAAAAAAAAAAAAAAAAAAAAAAGATTCAGACGTTTCAGGATCATGTAATAAAACACCAACAAGAAAATTCTTTTAAACACCATCAAAAGCTTACTCTGAACAAACATGATACGATGACGAATGTACATTTTAGTAAAAAGATCTAGGCTTAATAGGATGTTCATAATCCAAGAGTTCCCTAGCATTCATATTAGTAGCAATACACCATTGCTTCTGACAAATTGCATTTAAGAAAAAATACAAAACTTAGAGCCTCATCAATATCTTCTATTGAAGAGAAAGAGCCTTTCTACTATATTGCTATATGTTCTCGCTATATAGCCTCATGGTTGAGCAAATTAGGAGCATCAGATTGAATAAAGAAAATTATTAAATAAATCAATCATTTGTAATAATATTGCCTCTTTCTTCCACCGTTAACCCCCCCCCGGGGGGATCTACAGCTTTCTGTTGCTCAATTCTTTTATACGTGACAAAAAGGAAAAGGAGTATTATTAAGAATGGGAAAATCTCAGAGGGTCCTAGAATCAATTCATTTATTTTGAAAACTATTCTGAATAACATGCAGCTCATACAAAAAACTGATGCGCTGATGAAATTAAGGTAGGAAAATAGACCGCTACTTTAGAGAAACTAGTTCCAGAATAAGAGAAACATCATCACTCTAATAACCCCAAATGGAGGATCTTCAATGCAATACACATAACAGTCATGAGCTGCCCTTTACAACCTTCCTACACACCTATTTACCGACCAGTAGGCAAATACGCATAACTGGCACATCATAAACACATCACTGAAGCAACTACATCCTCTATGGAATCATGCACTACTTTGATGAGTTAATAACCACCCCCTAAATCACCAAGGCAGCCATCTCCCCACTTTTTCCATCAGAGGGCCCAAGTGGTATCTTATCAAAAATATCTTGCTTTTGTTACCACTTGAAGCATCAAAAAGATGAAAGTGCTGAGTTCTAAAGCCAATAGCCTTGATTTATGAATGTGACCAACAGCAGAGTCTTTCTTCAATAAAAGGAAGAAAACATGGTGCAGCTTTAAGGGATATGACTAAGTAATCTGATATTGGCAGCCATTAAGGAATAATGTGATAGGTTAGCTACAGTTCTATGATTCAGACTAATGAAGCTAAGAATAAATCAATATTTGAAGTAGAATATTTGGCCATAATGAACATGCTACATCAAGTATGCTATAACCAAGAATCAGTAACTAAAACTATTTTTTATGGGTTCATAGGAGGGAATAGAAAACATCATAAATGGACCATACGGGGGTTGTCCCACCACCAAAATTTTCATCAGAGATCAAGATAAAGTTTCTTGCAACCTATATGGACCTTAAAATTAGAAAAGGATTAGGAACATGACTTTTTAAAGAATAAACTATTAACACTTCTAAGCAAGATAAAGCATGGAAGTATTATGCAAATATTATTTACAACCACTAAATTAATGCAATTAGCTTAATGGTAATTTGACATGATTAAAATTGAGTTCAATTTTTTATATTTCTGAAAGATTCATCTTTGGATGAACTCCAAGCAACATCCACAAAATTACCATATGAAACAGCACCATACCAAGAGCTTCAAAGAAATGGTAATGGAAATGAGTCATACCAGGGTCATCAAAGAAGCAACCAATGCCAGTTGCAGAGATTCCTACAGCATGTGCTTCAAGATACAACAACTGTCCAAGGGTTCCAGTCTCCCAAAATAAGCGAGGATACATCCACACATTCTTCTCACGCAAAGTAGGCTCAAAACGAGCTAACATACCAAGGCTGAAGCAGCCATCACTAGCGATATCCTGCAAGTAAGGAGACACATTTAAAAGCAAAGAAATATGCAAAGTGTCCAGCTTATGATTAGAAAAAAAAAACAGAAAAAACTCATTCAAGATATTAATAATAGCCCAAAATAATTCACAGCATAGAAATTTAGTAACTCTAAGTATAATAATAAAACAAGAGATGTTCAGATATTAAAATATTAGCATTAGTATTTAGAATAATCAACAACAGCTTACTCACTCAATAGTTACAAAAGGTACCAGATGGATGTATGTCTGAAATTGTTAGCAAATTACTGATTGCAGTGAAGAATTTCATTAAGCCAGTACCCCTTACTATGAAGAATATAATCATTTTTAAAAAATCACTCAAAGTAAAAATCAAATTTTGAACAATTCTCCACTAAAGGAGCCAAAAATTCAAAAAGAAAGAGTGACAATTTTTTCGTCCCTATGTAGCAACACAATCAAAGATCATTATTCACCTGATGACATGAAAGCTGCGTGGCAAGTTGTTGACAATTGTATCTATAGAGTTCATATAAAGGTAAATCATCAGGACAGCCCTCTGGTTTGGCCCATACAAAGTCAGACCTCATAGATTTCTTAAGCTCCTCAAAATGGTTTTCATTCCTCACTAGAAAATACAAGCCCTGTGGTAAAGCCAGTACTCTGTGGACAAATAATGCAGCATGCACCTCAGCATCCCATGGAAAAGCCCGGAATGGCAATGCAAGCTGCCTATGTTGCTTCTCTCCATGTTGACAACCTGAAGGAAGACATTGTGATAAAATCTGATAAAATGTATCTCTCCCCATTTGAGTAACTCCATCCATATCAACTGCACTTCTACGTGTCCTAATAACTTTCCTCAATGTAAAACCCTTGTATGAGGCTTCACTGTAAAGACGACTTTTTTGAAATGGTTCGGTGAAGAATCTTTGTCCCAATGTCAAAGGCTTCTTCACAATCTCAGCAGTCCTATAGATAATATCCCAACATATATGTTCTTTGCTAAGAGAATTGGGTTTACCTTTCCACTGCAATTTCGAAAACTCAGATATAGCAGAACTTAGTTCCTTATAATCCACATCAAATTCACCAATTCCGTTGGGATAAACTAGTAAAACACAATCCGGATGCTCAAATTCAATCTCTGGAATACTTCCTTTAACAGGTCTTGATGGAATTTCAAATTCAGGGAAAATTTGAAGCCCCATAAGTTTCTTCAAGTCCTCATATCCCAATCCATCTATAAGCTTCACATCCCAACCAAGTCCTGCAGCGGCCATTGCAACCGCAGCAACAGCATGACCTACGTCATGATTACAATACCTAAACGCTCGCTCACCGTACTTCCATGCCTCACGCCAGAAAATCGATGACAACCCAACAAGAAACGAATTCTGGGGAAAGAATTTTTCAAAGAACCCCGATGGAATTTCGGCTCTGACCTCCAAACCATGTTCCTTAGGGGCATAATGAGCAACAAAAGGCGATTCAGAGAGAGATTCTATGGGAGGGGCAATAATGTAGGCCTCCGTTGGGTGCAAATTACCACTACTTGGGTTAACCCGGAGAGACCATGTACTGAATCCTGTGGTTTTCCAAGCAGAAAGAGCGAGACAGTCATAGAAGAACTGAGAAATGGTGGATTTGGAAAGGGGTTTGGCAGGAGGAAGAGAAAGGAACACAGAGGAATACAGAGGAGGCTCAATCGGCAATGATGGGTAGTGTAAAAGAGGAAGGAGAGGAGAAGACACATACCTGCGAAATGGGTTAGGTTGGTTAGCCCAGTCGAGGCCATGAGGGCCTCTGGAGTACTTGTTGAAGGAGTGCTTGGTCTGGTTGTGGTATTTGAGAACCTGCGAGAGTTTGTGTTCGTCCAAGTCTTGTTCTTCTTTCGGGTTGGCTTTGGAAGGGGAAGCTGAAGAAGAAGCAGAAGCTGGAGAAGAGAAGGACATGATTGGGGTCAAACGTTTTGGTTTTGGAATCACGAAGGAGGTTGCAGGAAGAAAATGGAGTAGTGGAGGAGGATTCGATGCCAGGAAGAACCTGGAAGGAAGAAGCAGCATTTTTTTTTAATAAAGCAGCAGCATTTTCAGGCTTCAGCTACTCTTTAATGCCCTCATCATGCTTTTTTTTTTTTAATAAAACCCTCTATTCCAACTCAAACGTTTCAAAAGCTTACGAGCACAAAAGACAAAAATCTAACCAGTAGTTACTCTTGCCTCTGCCTCTCGGATGAAAGGTGGAGGTTGACCGAAGGTACAAAAACTTTTTTTAAACTATGACCATGCTTAGCTAACTCATTGGTAACGAGTACCTCCTCTTGATAAGCATGAGTAATATTCACTTGTCAATCTCTGTAAATGAGGAGCCTACGTTCGTCCACCACATCCTTCAAGGGATGGTTATAATGACACTCTTGTAAGGAAAATTAACTACTTTTGTACAATCTGATCTTAGACTAACATGGATAAAACCCTTATACAAGCAAAACTTGAGACCTTGTATGAAGCTAATCATTTTTGCAACTATTAGAGGAACATTTATTAGTTTGTAGCTAAAGTCACAAATCCTTGGTGATGGTTGATGTACCCGCCACACGCACTCATACCATTTGGTAGTAACGATCCATCCTCTGTTAAGCGGCACCCTCTGTATCCAATTTACGTTCGAGAAACAACAAGCACTTGCTTTGAGTGTGAGGCACATCTCTAGAAAATATCTTGATTTGAGCAGGCTCTAAAGAAATAAGAGTCCACACTAAGCCGTTCATGATGATCATCTTCACCAAACAAATTCCAGCATCATAATACCCCTATATCCCAATATAAGTACCCAAAAAGAAAGCCCATGAAATTTCCCAAAATTTTGTCCACCATGGTCGCTCATTGGATTCCATTGAAGCCAATCCATTCATGGAGGGAGAAAAAGGTTCCCAATTTGTTGCGATTAACCACTGCCCTCCAACACTCTGCTGCTTGTGGGCAGTCTCGAAGAAGGTGCATTATGTCTTCCTCTTGTTCACAACCATCAATGCAAGTCACATCCATCACTATACCTCGTCGCCTTCTCAGTTGAGCTGTGCGGATTCTCCCATGTGCAGCTAGCCACAAAAAGGATTTGATTTTCTTAGATCCAAGTTAGCTCCATATAATCTTTCAAATGGTATCTCTTTCATGCTTTATGCCTACAAAAAGGAAACGATAGGCATATTTGATAGAAAAATAACATCAACAAATGGTTTCCAATATATGTTGTCCTCTCCTCTCTCTTCTCTCGAGGGTGCGCGCAGGTAATATAGTCAATGAGGCATTCTATGAACTACGAACCCATCTTCCTATGATTCCACACTCAGTCCTTTCTATTTGATTTCATAACCTGGATAAGATCAATTAAGGGGATGTTTAGCTTCGATCAGTTATCGAACCAAAGCAAAATAGACACTCCATTACCAATCTTGCTTCCAACTCCTTCCTTGAACTTCTTCCGAACTTTGCATATTCCTCTTCATGTGAATGATACTCCTTGTTTTTTATCACATGAGGTTTTTTTGGGGTACCGCAATGATACTTTAATCTGAGGAGCTAAACCCACAGAGAGTCTCATTTGCAAAGAAGACCCCAACACAGTTTCATGATGAAGGCTTTATTTTCTTCCTCGTATCTTCAATTTCCAAACCCCCTTCCTTCTTCTCTTGTAAAACTTGATCCGATGAAAGTAGATGAACTTTATGATTGCCATCAGTGTCTCCCTATAAGAATCCTCTGCTCTGCTGTTCCAAGATGTGGATAATGCATTTCGGGATCAACATAATTTGCATGTAATACGTAGTAGAGCAATTAGAATTACTCTCACTAAGGTAGATCACCCTGCCAAACTAAGATATCCACTTTTCCATCCAGACTATCTTCTTTGAGTAGCTTCTAAGAGTAGAGTAAAAGTTAGATTGGAAGCTCTCTTGTGAATTAGAGGGATGCCCAAATATTTATCTAGATCACTTGTTAGGCCAACTCCCATTTCCCTGTCGAAGCTATTTTTTTATTGAAGTCCGAACATTACTGGAGAAACACATCTTAGTCTTCATCTTATTCATCTTCTACCCATACATATCACAAAGCAGATTTATACATCTCATCATCGATTCAACCTGCCTCATCATGCTTTCAAAAATCTCTCATAGCATTTTGTAATGACCTTTATTTTCTTTTGGTTTTTTATGCCATGATTTTATAACGACCTTTCATAAGATCATAAGCTATATAAATTCAAAATATGCACTTTTTGTTTGTTTCCAGCTATAAAATACCCATTGGCCAAACTCCCACTTGATTAAACACCCTAAATTTTCACATAAACCAAATTATTGATTTTATACCTCTTAAAATTTATTTTTATTATACAGAAAACTGTTGAAACTTATTTTATTTGACCTTTAACTATCTAGTATCAGACAGTTTTTTGGATTCTATTATGAGGTGTTCAAACAAGAATGTTGAAACTTTTAGTTACACTCATCTGGGGTAATTTTTTCAGATTTTAAATCATTTATAGACAAGGACTCCTTCAATTTCTTAATATCATGGTTTCATAACTAATTAACTAATATTAAGAAATTAGTTAAATTAAGTATATATAATTGTTGGAGAATGCCTACTTTATTGGGGTTTCTAGCATAATAGATAATTTAGTATTTATTAATTATGTATTCAGTTATTTAATTCAAAATTTGAATTATTGTTACCTAGGATATATGGATTATTGTTACCTAGGATATA
>JANTPZ010153470.1:4613-18726 GCA_025593235.1 Vachellia pachyceras | reverse complement strand
GTTAGTCACTGTTTACGTGTGATCAGCCACAAATATGTTTAACAATACAGCAAAACGATTTAAGGTACTTTGATAGATTATAAAATTGAGATATTGGAACACGTAGCTATGCCTATGGACATTCTCATTCTAATGGAGCAACGTGTTCAATGTGGCTTGATTTCAAGCATAGAAGTATAGTTCAGATCTGCTCATGCCTTGTACCATGTCAAAACAAAAGGGGTAGCTATTAACGGCTAGAGGTTATAAGCATTATGGAACCCTCGATCTCTCATTTACAAAAGAGTTTTCATTTCATTTGGCTATGACTATGTTAAACTTTTCAATTAAGGTGCTATTCTGTCAACTAACTTTGCTTTCCTCTCCAAGATATAATACAAGGCAAACTATGACAATGACATTTTAGTTGTTTGCGGCCGGTTCTTAGTTACTCAAGTTCTTCGGCTGTTGAATTGTATTTTCAAATTCAAGTTTTTCTTGCCAATATTTTTAAAATTCAAGTATAATAAAAATATATTGAAAAGATGGATGATGTTTTCCCTTTTATTCTTATGTTTGAGACACTTGGCATTACTTTTTTCGTTGCTCACCTTTGTCAGACTATATTTGCTGTGCTGATGTTCTTGCTGTTGTAGTTAACTAGCTATGTTTCTTTTATTTAGCTTTTGGTTTTTGTTCCTTGGTTTGAAGCTGAGTACTGATTAACCAGTGTTCCCTAGTGTTTGGCTGAATTTTTGGTACTTTGAGCAATGTCAATTTTTTTTTTGTATGTCTGGGACCATTTTATGTCTAGTACAAAGCTTATCAAGTACACTATTTAGTTGTTAAATGAGATTTTTTCAATTAACTTCAAGAGTAGATCTTGTGATATTATTGATCCTTCTGGTATAAAGCTTCATTCAGTTAAACCAAGCATGGAAAGCAACTGAGAAGCTGCTGCTTGTTCATGCAAATGTATATATGAACCCATGAATATACCTTGGTACATTAGAAGAAAATGAAATCGAAGTTATGCGAAAGAATTTTAGAAAGCAAATGAAGGCATTATTTGAGTTTAATGGTGCTGATATGTTATTTATTTTATTTTTTTTGAATTGCAGCCCCTCAAGTTTCAAAAGGCATTCTTCATCCAAAAAAGATTATATGCAACTAGCATTCTATCAAGATACAGGAAATGACTACAGTCAATCAAGCTTTATGGCTGAAATAAATTATGAATAACTTGAAGGTTAAGGAAGAATCTGCTGCAATGATTTTATGTGATCACAAATCTGCTATTGCAACGGCTAGAGATCTTGTGCTTTATGGAAGGAAGCATGCCAAGATCAAGTATCATTCAATTGAGAAAAGTTGCGAAAGAAAATATTCCCTCTAATCCTAAATACAGGAGCTAATAGAGGAGCTTGCTTGAATACTAAATGTAAGATCTCAATTCACTTTTGTTTCTCAAATTCATGATTCTTTTCCTAAACATTACTTATTGATCATAGGGTTTCCATTAAAGGAACAACATTAAAAACAAAAAAATTAAAAAGGATGCTTTAAGGAAATCAATACACATTTCTTAACAAATAAATGAATCAACCACATTTTTTTAATCTTTACATATTAGTTGTCTGTCTCCTTCATTTAAGTGCTGAAGTGGGGTATTGAAGTCTAACTCCTTCACTGTTATACTACAGATCAATTAGTTGATACCTTGCAGAAAAACAGGTGCAAAGCTTGGTGTATAGTCCAGCAGTTGCTTCAAGGGGGAAAGTTAGGAGTTGTTTTGCAGGTATAATTGCTGTTGCAGTTAAGTTTTCTTTATTTGGCTTTTGGTCCTTGTATCTGTTGCAAATTGTGCCTTAGGACCAATCATTGTACTCGCA
This sequence comes from Vachellia pachyceras, assembly GCA_025593235.1. Classification (NCBI taxonomy): domain Eukaryota; kingdom Viridiplantae; phylum Streptophyta; class Magnoliopsida; order Fabales; family Fabaceae; genus Vachellia; species Vachellia pachyceras. The sequence continues at coordinate 16,855 of JANTPZ010153470.1, read as the reverse complement.
CATTATTTCTTTTAATGCATTTTCTCCATTTAATTATCATATATTTTGCACGTTTGTTGTGATAATTACATCCGTAGACGAATTATGAATATTGTCTTAAATGTCCCTGGTTGGTTGTCTATGCGGGAGCGTAGATAAGGTAAGACCAGTATGACTTTGATTAGGTATGGAGATACAAGTCAAAGTCATGGGCACTTGTAAGAGTACAAGGTGCTGGACCGACTCGCTATGAGAAAGCTACATGGATTAAGTCATTAGCTTTTCTCATATGTGATCACATCACAATGCTCTTTGACTTGAGATCATCATGGATTCCTGCATGACAGTCACTAAGCTTTGACCTAGTCAAAAGTCACCTTTGACCGGGTGATGATAAAGGCTATAATTGGGCTTAAGGGTTTTCATGTGAAGGAATATGAGTGATCAAGATGGTATTTGTCCCTCACATTAGTCGAGAGATATCACTGGGCCCCTCGATGAGTGAGTCTAAGAAATGTATGGTCATACTATAACGAAAAGGAGATTTCGTTTTCTTTGATCAGACTACTCAGGAATCGAGAAAGTAATAGTCGGGAATAGGATGATGACATCATCCATGCCTCATCCTTGACCGAGATATCGCGTGACAAAAGGGACGTGATGTGGTTGAATAAAAGGTTACGTCGTGTTAACGATCCCCGTATGATTTGGGTAGTCGTAATGTCTTGTTAGAGACCGCTTGCGACTTGTGGGCTTATGGTGAGATTAGCCCACTACCAACTTTATATAGGCCTACAGGGTCACACACAAAAACAGCCCAACATAAGCTTTATTTCTAGGGTTTATTCGAATTTTAAATATATATATGTTGAAATTCGAAATTACACAATATTATGTAAATAATATTTGTGTGGATTAGTTTAATGTTTGATTTATTTGATAAATTAAATAACTAGCATTAATTTAATTTATAAAGATAAATTAAATTCGTTGGCTCAATATTTGGATTAATTAAATGGATATGATTTGATTAAATCAATTTAATCCAAATTAAGATTGTAAAATTCGAATTTCACATTTTGAATTTCAAATTTCGAATTTCAAGATTAGATCTTGAATATTGGAATTGTAAGATTAGATCTTGAATATCCATTTTGAAATTTCGAATTTCAAGATTGGATCTTGAATATTGGAATTACAAGATTAGATCTTGAATATCCTTTTGAAATTTCGGATTGCAAGATTAGATCTTGAATATCCTTTAAAATTTCAAATTGTAAGATTGGATCTTGAATATCCTTTTGAAATTTCGGATTGCAAGATTAGATCCTAAATATCCTCTGAAATTTCAAATTGCAAGATTAGATCTTGAAATTCAAATTTGGATTTTTAAAGATTAATAAAAGATTAATCTTAAATTATGATGCACTCCATGAGCTTTATAAATATGAGTGCTCGTGAACAGAAGAGGCATCTCATTCTGAATTTGAATTCGCTCTTGAGCCACGAAACCCTAGAGAGAGAGAGGGAAATGAAGAGGCGCTAGCACGCTGCTATTGTTGGAGATTGTTCGTGTGGATATCGGTAGAGGGAGGCGATTGAAAGAACGTCGACTTCTCATGATCGGAAGCAAGAGCGCGGAAGGTTGTGGAATCTGAAGAGATCCAAATGCAAAGGAAGGGACAATCTCGAAATTTAAAAGGCACACCTTCATCTCCTTGATCTAAACACCTTTGATGAATCCGTATTCGGGATTAGAAAATTTTAAATTCCGCTGCGTGTATTTTCTAATTCCAACAAAGGGTGGGGTGTTGATTATACAAGGTGGGACATAGGAGCCGTGCCCGCCCATTTCTTACATTGATTTTCATTGTAGAGTCCCTGCGCCTTTCATTCCTATCTCCTGAGTGATGAGTCCAAACCGTGCCAAACCCTAATGCCAGTTACGTATCCACCGGCCATAACTCTACTTCCACCCGTCGTCGTCGAGACTCAAGTCGTCGGCTTCCTGTACTCCATCTTAACCAGTCATCATCGTCTGATCGTGATTCATCCTCCGTCCTCTATTTACTCCTCCACTGCCAAAACCTCACTGCTCACTCTATTACCAGAGGTGGAATCGTGGGAGCCTCTCGTCGACTCATCACTCAAGAAGCTACTACTGATCACAAACTTGCATAGCTGCACCAACAAGGATTTCACTGAAACTTTTGCTCATAGCCTCACAGTTTTTCCAGCCGGTAGCATCGCAAACCTGCACCAATAAGGATCCAGTTCTCCAGCCGAAAGCATCGCAGGTTTTCAATCAAAGTCCAAAGCTTTTGATTCTAGATTTTGCTTTGTGAAATTGTTGATTCTAGATTGTTGAAATTGTGAAATTGATGAAAATCAACATCGATTGAAATGGTGCTTGAATGCTTACTGTGAAATCGTCCAAAGCTGTTTTTTCTCTAGTGATGTTATGTAGGCATGAGCTATTTAATGGTGCTGATTGCTGAAATGCTCACGTTACTGTAACATGAATTAAGGAATTTTTGACATTCGCAGCCTTAATTTTCCCTGTTGTTGCTGGCGTTTGATGGCGAGGTTTGGTGTCTGTGCTTGTCAAGAAGGGAAGGGTATGTTGGTACAGGTTACCCATGATCCGCACCAACTCGCCCTTTTTGACCCGTACCCATTTATACGTGTCAAAACAGGTTTGACCATAGGTACAGGTTACCCCGTACATGTGGAGACATAAATGGGCGGGTGGCGGGTTACCCCCCGGGAAAGCCCCGCTCGCCCGTTGCTCTCCCTACTGGCGCGTCTGGACTCTGGGCCATTCATTTATTTTTTTTACTTCGAACCCATATATTTCAATTTCATGGGCAACGACGATCCTTAGTCAGTAAATTTTGCCGTTTTGAGCCTTAACTTGGTACTAGAATGCTTATTGCATGCATTTGAATGTGTATAAGAAATGTCGAGGCTTCTCGCGAGGATTGCTGGGTTTTTTAGCAATCGAACGCAAGTTGAAGTTGACAAAGCGGGGAACAGATACTTTACCATAAAAGAAGAGATAGATGGTATCAGTAAGTGGGTTTCTATCCTTTCTATTGAGCCATCCCTATTCTTTCTCCGGCTTTGGCTATTATTGTCAATATGTAGTGCTACATTCGCACTTGCAATTGTACTTATGTAATCTTGTCTAGAGATTTAACTTTATTATTTATTTGAGGGCACGATTTTTTTTGTCTTTTTTAAGTTTTAATTTTTTTGATTTTGAGTTCAATTATGTTCCTGGCCACCTGGGATTAAAGTTATCAGTTCACAAAGAAATGCATGCTATGAGCTTGGACTCATGAAACCTAAAATCCTCATATCTCTTCTAGAATTCATTAGGGACATTTATCTTGCTATATTTGATGTCTAGTAGCAAAAGTGGCGTCCCTTATATGTCTCCAACTGGTTGAGCTTGCAATTGGCTTAGCTTCTTATAATGGTAAAAACTAACATTTTATATTACAAGGTCATTCCTTTAGCATTGTTTGAACTTTCAAAGAGGAGATATTTACGAAATATTTGAAGAGGCGTATATTCGTTAAAATTAAAAAAAATCTCAAAATTAGCACATTTGTCTCAGGCTCAGGAAACTGACCATAAATTAACTCTTCTGTGAAGCATGTGCATATGATGTTGGAATTTTGAAATTCTTGTGCTCTGCAAATTGCCTTGTCTTTAATAATTTAATTTGCATTATATACGAAGTATATTTTTTTTACAGAAAATCTATCTCATTCTTTGTTCCCCCTTTCCTTGGCTTAGTTTACTAGTGAAAGAGAAAAGATGGGTGGTGTTTAAGGGAGAGATGGATTCTACTACTCTTCCAGGTATATCTCTTAAAGGTGCTATTATAACTGGATGTTTACTTGATTAACTATTGTATATAATATGTATCTTATAAGAAACTAGAATAAGTTGAACAATAATTCTTTTCTCAACTTATTTTCATGTCTTTTATTGCAAAGGTTGATTGCTTAACCCTCAACATCAGATAGGGATCATATTCTTGTAGAAGTTATACATGATTCTGGCAGTCTTATGTTATTTCTATTCTCATGAATGGTTACTGCTTAATTATTATAGTTGAATGGATATGTTGGTTGAATGGGCAGCGAAAACAGGCTCCAACTCTAGAGGTAAAATTTGTTCCACTACAATTTTTAGTTTGTTCCCTTGCAGCACAGTAAATTGTTCTACAAAAAATGTTGTTGATATTTAACATCTAATTTCATGATTTTTCTGATTGACACTATTGTATACAAGATTATGTATTAAATTCAGACCTAGATCATCTAAAATTGAAATTTTATAAATTCCTCTAAATAAGGAAGAGAGATCATTGGAGTTTGATGGAGAAAAGGTGTTATTGCATATGACACAATGTTTAATGAAGAACTTAATTTTCATTGAATCCAATTTCATTAAATTGGCATGTGATTCCTGTAATGTTAAGAGCCATTGATATGTTTCTTAAGTAAGAATAGTGAGAAAAGAGAAAGTGGGTGGAAAGAGAGGACATGGATCCATTCAAACACCGACTTGTTTCACTTTTTCTTGTACTTTTCAGGATCTAAATTTATCTAATTGGATTTGGATGATATAAAATTAGAAGCTTCAATTTTTTTTAAATGAGACAGAGAGAAAATAGTGGGTGGATGTGAAAAGAGGAAAAAGAGCCCTCATGTACCATGTTGCTCTCATATCATCTTCTTCTCAAACTTTTAGGTCATGTATTTTAGCGATGCTATAAGCTTATATCATTGTTTGTGATCTAAAATATGTACCTATCTGGTGAAGTCACCACACAGATCTTATCTATATGCATGTATGGCTTGCTCCTTGTAAAGGTGCAACTTGTAAAGGAATGCCAATTTCATTGTTGTAATCATCCAAGGTTCCAGTTTGTGCAGCTTCTTATGGTACTCCATAGACAACTTGAATGGTTTCCCAAAACAAATCTTTTATGTCTTTATATTCATCCCACATTACGTTCAACCAATGTTGAGTGCACATTAGTTGGATGCTTACCGTTGTAATCTTTCTTCTAGTGTGTTATCCAACTTGAAATACTTCTCGCACTTCAATGTCCATCCAAATGCATCTAAATGTTGGAAATGAGGGAAATCCATTTTCATGAACTAAGTAGGTGGTTAGTAGCCTCTGATCTTTATGTGGGTGTAAAGGTCACTGTTGGTCATCCCTATTGTCATTCCCACGATTTGCATAGCCAAGGTCATGGGAGGTCTTGGATGAGGATGTCCATCTGGTTAGATAAGGCTCAGAAACATGCCTTTGCTTGATCGGCCATGGAAGAGTTAGCTGAGTGAGAATGGGTTGTGGGCACTAGTCATGGGTTTGAGAGCCTATGACTCTGGTACCATTGATTTGGTATTTTATTCCCTTTTTTGGGGGGGAGGAGAAGAGGGAGAGAAGGAGAAGAAAACAGAGAGAGAGAGAGATTAGTGCACCGGATAGTACTCAAATGATAAGAAATGTGTATACAATTGAGGGTACCTTATATAGGTACTGTACCAACTTATCCCATCCTATTGCAACTAACAATCATATCGGCTCATAGACTTAGTAACCGATATATGTTTCTATTTATTTACAACTACAACTACGTATCAAACTGTGATTAACTTTGCAATTTTGGCTACTTTTCTTACTTTAGACTACCATTTGTTGCCCTCACTTGGGCAACTGAGAATAGTTCTTATTATAAGCTTCTCTTGTTATTTAAGAAGTGAAGATTTTGTAAAAGCTCATTAATGAAGTATTTTTTGCTATTGCTTGACAATGTTTTATTTTAATCCCTCGTAGGAAATGATCAAGTTGGAAGCAACATGTGAATATGTTAGACAGAATGTTGCTCGTATGTGGAAAACTCCTTCCCTTAACTAATATTTATATTTTATCTTCCAATGCTTTGTTGTTGTCCTACTTAGTTTTGTGCATAATAATTTTATTGTGATGGGATTCATCAATATATATTAATGATGTGGCTATATATTTGATATATAGTTGTAATGAAAGGAAGAGAGTTGGTTTGAGTTGGTTAATGGATCCTTAGGCTTATATTATAAATAAGAGGGGTTGGGTAGATTGCAAGGTTATGAGAATAATAGTAAGTTGGATGGTATAGAATTTCTATCCTTGTTCTCATCTCCTTTCTTCTATCTCTCTATCTCTCATTATCCTTTCTTCTCCCTCTTTCTCTCATTACCAACTTCTATTCTGCATAATGGTATCTAGATCTAGGCTATCCTTTGCATCATGGAAATGGAGTAACACCAAAGTATAGCAATAGAGCTTGAAATGATGAGGTCTATATTGTGAGAAACTCTACATCTATTAAAAAAGATTTGGCAATGTTACAAATTGTCAATTCTAGATTAATGCAACATAATGGATAATGCTACAATTGTTCAAGAAAAAGATGGGTTTTCCTTGCCATCAACTCATGACATGCACCAAGTAATGAAAGAACCTTTTGTCACTCAAGAAAATTGTGGGTCTTGTTCAACCATCAACCATGAAGAATATGATGTGGTGCAAGATATGAATGCTTAAAAAGAAAAGAAAAAGAATCTCAGGAATGACAACCCAGTTGTTTGAACTAGAGTTGTTGGTGCAAGGAAAAATGAAAAAAATCCTGTTGATTCTTTCAAATCAAATTGAAGAGGACAACTTATAACGCTTTGAATCTTAAGCTTCATTGGTTTGCGGGCTTGTGTGATGGAATGCGAAGGTTTCCAGGAGGGTTGGTGTCACCATTTTTTATGGGTTCTTTGGTAGTTTTTGTTTCTCATTCTTCCACCAACTGTTTATGTTTCGTTGTCTTCCACTCTATGATAGTCAAAGCAGGGGGTCTTTGAAATAAGAATCACAGCTTGGACATGGTAGTTCAAATAGTGTCGATGCAACAACTCATTTAAGTTGCAGGTGATCATCATCGTCATTATTTGTTTAGGTATTCCTACAAGTTTTTGTTCTTGTTCCACTGAATTTGTTGCCACTGTCTATTTTTAGTTCATCCTCAGCTTCTTGTATATGTGCTTTAGTGACTATTTTAAAATGATCTGCTTCTTAACATTTAGCTTTAGCCTTGACTCTTAATGTAACTTGCTTGAAAACTATCTTCTCTACTCGGGAAGCAGAGTAAAAAATGATGTTTGTTTTACATGGCTCTGATTCCAAGCACTGATAGACATAGGCAAGCTTTAGGTAGCAAGAGTTGCAGTTTGTGCCTCAAAGCTCTTTACTACGCAAGGAGTACTAACTATATGTTGATTTGAGACTGAATATTCTGACTTACTTTATCATTTGGAATAGGTCAATATAGGGTCGAATGCAGCATGCAAGCCGATTACAATAATGGGAAAATGATTCAGCATTAAAACTCTAACCAAATCGCACAATCTGAGGCGGATTCCTAGGAGTACATAAAAGGAAATATAATAATGTAGATGTCCTAATGCTAACAGTTATTTTCCATTTTTGTCATGATGTCGGTAATTTGATTAGGATTGGAGATAAGATAGGTTAATTATGCCTCATTCCACATTTTGATGAAGTATATATCTCTTTCCACATGTTCTATCTTGTCATGGTCGATCAGGTTCTTCATTTAATGCTAGCTTCGTTATCCACCACAATTGTAGTGGGCCTTTATGTGGAATCTTCAATTCCTTTAGGAGTCTGATGATCCAAATCCCTTCACAAACTCCAAGAGCTAGTGCCCTTATTTATGCTATAGCACTACTTCTTGACTCCTTCAAGTGTTCCTCACCTTTTTAATTAACCATGTTTCCATATAGGTAGGTGCAGTATCTAGCAATGAATCTTCTTTTTCCAAGGACCATACATGATCTACATCCGTGTAGATTTCAATTCCTCTTATTTTGCTCAAAGAACATGCCTTTCTTAGGATTGAGTTTTAGGTACCTTAGAATTTGGTATACATCCTCCATGTGCTTTTTCTAAGTTGGTGCATGAACTTACTGACCACTCCTACTGCATAACTGATATCCAGTATATTAACTTTCCCACTAGTTTTCTTTATCTCTCAAATTCCACTGGAACTCCATTTGGTCTAATCTCCAAATTACAGTATGCCTCCATAGGTGTTTCTTCTGGTTGGGCTTCATGTAGTAGATCAAGTGTATTTTTGTTGTGACACATTGATCCCTTTTCTAGTAGATCAAGTATCTCGTCTGGCCTAGATCCCTCACCTGGAATTCAGTTGCTAAAGCCTTATTCAGGCACTGATGTCTTCTCATCATGCCCCGTTATTACTAATTCATCCACATACCCAGTAAGAATAGTGAACTCTTCATGGTCATGTCTTACAAATAAAATGTGGTCAGGTTGGCCTTGTGAATAGTCAGTTTTTTCCTTTTTTAGAACTTTGGTGAATCTGTTAAACTAAGCTCTGGTAATTGTTTCAAACTATACAGTGATTTCTTGAGTTTTGCAGACCTTTTTTGCATTGTCTGGTCTTCGTACTTCATCAGTGATCTTTATGTATGCTTCCTCTTCTAGGCCTCTGATAGGACCTGGAAGAGAATTTTTATAATCCAGAAAATATGAACTATGCATTCTCTATTTTCTAGAAATGGAAACAACAATGCAACAAGCCTCCCTCCTGGCTTTTGAGAGACCAGGACCTCTCTACTCACTAGAATTTCTTCATAATAGCCGCCCTCCCCAAACAAAAAAAAAATGATCCTTCCTTGCCCTCTTTTACGAACTACCACTACTGTGCCAATGCCAGAGAATCATTACTCAGCCATATTGCCATTCTACCCCTTGATTTCTTGAATAATTCCCCTAATACCTTGGGTTGGGTCTGATTCATCTCCCTTATCCCTTCTCTTGCACACATGGCTCCCCATACTTAGTACCAGCAGGTCCATTATTCCCCTTTCTGCAAGCTACGCCTTGTTGCCTTGTCCTCAAAGTGGAATTTTGGGAATTGAGTCCTGATAGTGTCATAATCTTCCCAAGTGTTCTCATATTCAGGCAATCCCCTTCCATTTAATGAAAAGCTATAAATTCCCTTCATTAGTCTGACACACAGCTTTCACCATTTGTGGTTCAATTCTGATCTTAATGTTTGCATTAAGGCCTTTTGGCATTGAGCAATAACTAAAGGCTCTAGAGCTTTTTTAAACCTGTGAGATGAGAAAAACACAATAAATTATGGCTGTAGGGGGAGTTTCAGCCTGTATACTTTCAATAATCAAATAGGGCCATAAATCTAGGGGATAGCTTCCTATTAGGGTTTTTGGCAAGAGCCCTGAACCTACAATGTTTTAATTTGAGATATATTGAATACCATATGTTGAATGCAATCTCTCTTTTATGCTTGTCAGCTTGATTCTTCATGTCGGATTGGGCTTACTCAAATTGGGTTTTTAATTCATCGGGGATAAAGTTGTTCTCTTGTAGCTGCTGGTCCACTTGTACTCTTGAAAGTTGATCCTTCCATTTGAGAAGAGTTAATGGGTCTCTCTGATAAAGATCTTTGAAAGGTGTCAAGCTAGTGGAGCTATGGTAGGAGGTATTATACCAGTATTTAGCCCCTAAGTAGCATAAGGGGAGTGTTTCCAGTGAAACATCGTAGGTATGTCTCAAGATTTTGGTTGACCACTTCTTTTAGTTGTCTATCTCAGGATGGTAGGAATTTCAAAGTAGTTCCAGCCATGTTAAATACATCTTTCCAGAATTGGCTAATGAATACTCAATCACATTCAGAAACAATAGCGGTTGGGAACCCATGCAATTTAACTATTTCCTTCACAAAGGCTTCTGCCACCCCCTTAGCATTATACGTGGGGAATGGGATGGAATGAGCATATCTAGTGAGCCAGTCCACCTCAACCAGTATAATATCAAACTTGCTATTCTTATCCAATCCCCCTATAAAATCTGTATTGATATTTTCCTATGTCTTGTGGAATAGGTGGCGGCTGAAACAAGCCAGCCAGGCTAAGGGCTTCATATTTATACTTTTGACATATCTCACACTAAGCTGCATACTATTGAGCAATCCACTAGAACCAGTATAGAATCAGATGAGTTACTCTTGGATAATTCCCATATAAAATCCATACTGATATGTTCCTATGTCTTGTGGAATAGGTAACAGCTTCAACAAGCCAGCTAGGCTAAGGGCTTCGCATTTGTCCTTTTGACATATCTCACACTGAGATACACACTCTTTGGATCACCTTTTGATTGCAAATCCCATATTTATAGCATTTAATTGGGAAACTTGTATATATTACTTGATACCCTCTGAATAAAACACATAATACATAATTCAGTAAGAAAAATGCACAATGATCGTATCTAGCTGGCATTTTCTAAGCTCAGTTATCCAACCAACCAGAAATATTAAGAAAGGGATATGGTTTTGGTGAGCTACTAAATAATGATTCCTAATCAATAATCTCAATCACATTCAAGCTTTAACTATCATTGTTTCCAACTGCACATCACTGTGTTTCTTTTCTTTATACAAGCCTTATCATTGAACCCAATGTTGAACATATACTGAAGTTGATATTCATTCCCATTTTGAGGGTGACGTTAAGCAACTAACATCAAGGTTAACAGCATTCGATCTGCTTAAATTCTCTTAGAAACATGCTAGATTCATGAACTTTTTCCCCTTAAAACCTTTTCATCTGTTAAGGTGATCAACGTTAAAAAAGATTTAATTATGATTAATTTGCGAGTCTTGATTAAAAAAAATCTTGCAGCTTCTGTAATTTAGGAAACAGAGTAAGAAAGAATTGAAGAAATTAATCAAATAATACAAAAAAAAGCATCACCATGTAATTGTATCCCCTCTTCTCTTGAATCTCCTGTAACTCTTCATTGTTCTTGTAGTCACTCAGATTCCCAACGACAGGGCTTGAGTTTTTCAGACACAGTAAGGAGGGTTATTGTAACACAATTGAGAGTTTGACTTATGCACGTCAAAGTGTTTGGGATTAGGAAAGGGATATTGGAACACAAAAACTAGCGCTAGAGAAGCAAGGTTCTGACAATGTGAGTTTAGCAACATGAATATCGATGAGTTTAGCTAAACTATGATAATTCACAAAAACTAGCGTAAGGACATGACAAAAAGACCTTCGAATAACCCCAATCAATTTCTTAAACAAAAAGCTTTTTTTTCTCCTTTCATGCTGATTCACTATATGATGTGGTGCTTGTTTGGCATGACATATTTGGTGAAGGACAAACTTTATTGAAAATGAAAAGGTGAGGGAGTGAGTCATAGGTGAGTCAAAAGTTGAAGGACTGAATTATAAATGAGTTAAAAGTTGAGAATATAAATGACTAGTTTTCCCCAAAAAGAAAAATACTTTCTAGTGGTCAGCGGGGTTGATGCTAAGGCTTCCACCTTTGAGGAAGAAGCTATGCTCTAAGGGCGCCTTAGACCTGTCTTGTAAAAGGGTATTTTGGGAGACTATGTGAGTTAATTTTTGTCTTCTTTTAGCTGTTGAAAAGGGTATCCAAGAGGGACTTATTGTAAACTGAGTGTGGTGAGGAGTCAGATACATTGGGCACATATATGATATATATATTAAAAAGAAAAAAAGAAAAAGGGCGATGCACAGTGTATATATCATAAACCTTATGTCATGTACAGTTAGGTTATTTCAATTATCTTCCTCTGTCAGGCGGCGTCTTTGCTCCTGTAAGTTTTAAGATTTCATTTTGGGATCAATAAGGTAATCAAAACTATTTCTTTTCAATTTACTTCCTTCATAAAAGTTTTTCTAAATAATTTTATCTTTCTAATAGTAGTAGTATCATACGGATCAGATAAAAAATTAAGATTAGGGTTTGAGATAAAGATTGAGTTTTATCAAGAACTGTCTAATGAAAGGTAGAGGGGAAATAACGGTTAATTTTGCTTCTTTTGGATTCATGATTTGATTGTCATTATAATTTAAAATAATTACTTGATTTAATCAGTTTATAATTTATTCTACATAGGTGTTTGCATATATTAGATTTGGGGTTGAATGATTTATAAGTGTTATTGAAATTATTTTTGAAGTGTTAATCAACTTATCATGTTGAAAAGATTAAGTATATATGATTTAACAGTTTTATGTTGAAAACCTAAGCTTTTAATTGGGAATTGGGTAATCGAAATTGATTTGTGAATTAATTAAATCTTTGGGTTGAGGGAAATG
>JANTPZ010153465.1:10682-22763 GCA_025593235.1 Vachellia pachyceras | reverse complement strand
AAAGAATAAGGCTAGATAAGAAGTCTACTTGAGTTTTATGTAGCTAAGTTTGTAATATGGTTGCCCCTTTCTAATATGATAATTAGGGTGTGACAATTGTATTGGAAGAGATCAAGACCAAGGAGCAAGAACTTTAGTGGATCAAGGTAGCAAAGTTTTCTAACTTTATCTAACCTTATTGTGAATTGATCCTAATGATGTGCATGACTTGTTTCTACTTATGACATTGTTGAAATGTATTTATGAGTGATATTATGCTATGACCATATGCACTGATATGTACTTGGTACACATTCTACATTGTTACACCTTACTTTATGAACTTAAAGCATGTCATGCAATTTTCCATGGATGTTAGTAAGCTTTGCTATTGGGATTTCCAAAAATCTCACCCTCCCCCCACTAACCATTTCTAGGTACAAGTTCATCAAAGGGTAAGGAGAAGGTTATTAAAGCATAAAGCTAGTTTTATGATGCCTTATTGGATGATATTTTGGATATGTATCATCATGATACTTTAGTTTCAAGTTTGTATGATGTTTTGTAATTAAACCTCTACTAAGTGATGTTCATTAAGAGGTGAAAGCAAGCCCTAAACATGGGATAATGCAAGTTTAATTATGAGTAAAGAAAGGAAATGAACAAGCATGCCTAAAGAAAGAAAGTAGGAAAGGTATGAAGTTGTAATAGTAGTAAAATTGCCCAAGACCCCAACTTTGGGTTAATGTGAAACAGAGGAAATGAACTCCAAATGAGATGAAATTTTACAGAAAAATATTTCACATTGCAAGCTTTAAAACAAGATAAAGAACACTGAATTTTAAGTTTTGTACAGAAAGTTATGAAGTTCCAAAGTTTGAAGAAAATCACTGAAAAACCTGGGAAAAATAGAAAAATAACCAAATGAACAGTGCTTTTCACGAATTAAACTGTATCATTTGGGTAAGTAAATGACTCAATGAGTATTTTTCCCTTATAAAGGAACTTGCAGGCTTCAAATTGAAATTGGAAGCACTAAATTTTGATTTTTCAAGAATTAGTTATGAATTTTCAAAGTTAGTCCAAAATGCAGTGAATAGTAACTTTCAAAAACTTGAAAGTTTTCAAAGTAAACTATTTGGACTTTTTAATCACTTTGAGGCTTCCCATTGCTTCCAAATCAATATTTATTGAAGCTAAGGGTAAAGTTAAGGTATGTCACAGAACCAGCATAAATCACCGTGTTTATCTTCTCTGCTCTTTCTTTCAATGACTTTATTTTATTTACTCTTTGATTTAACAAAAAATTTTATAACACCCAATTCACCCCCTCTCTTGGGTATCAGCCATCCTAACACATACTTGGCCTGAGAATCACACCCTTCTACTCTGCCTGGAAACATAGTGAAATATCACTAGTTTAAATCTCATTGTCCAAGGCATCTCTATGTTCTACATTACTTGCCTTTACTATTCTGGGGTGTGCCAAATAACTTCTTTCTCTATTTCCTATCATCTATATCATTATGGCAGGTTATCTAACTTTCTTTTCGGTAGCTCTTAAGATTCCTTGACCAATTTATCAATGGTCATTTCAACTTTACAATTTATCCTCATAGGAATCTTTCATCATATATAGATTTAAGCCTCTATACTAGCAGATAATTTCATCATGAAGTATCCTCAGACTCCGCCACTAGTACTATGCCTCTATTGCTACTAAACTTGGGCTGACTTAAGTTGGGAAGTCTGTTGTGGTTACTGAAACTGCTGCTGCGGCTACTGTGTTTATCACAGTGTATTTAGCTTACTCTTAATAATCATAAAGCCCTTCAGCAGCTCTACTTCTAATACTGTTTACCTTCTAATTTCTTTAGAAAATTAACCGCAACTTATTCAACGTCTGCTCAACTCATTATCATACTTAGCTGTCATAAAATACAGCCCAAATAACATTTTTATATCATAGCTATGCTTCAACTATTCATACCTTATGCCTTTATTTACCTCTGGAATCAGAATCACTAGACAAGATTTCATTACCACACATATCCTGTCTCTTTGCTTCTATAACTCTTTGAACTTCTGGATGATTCTAATGTATAAAACTTTATCTCTGCTAACATGTACTTTATCCAGCACACAATCATATCCTATCTCACCAATAGCTTGGGATGTCTAATAACCTCAAATGTTATTGGACTAGCAGAGATTCTTTCCTTGATCATCTAAGTCTCTATATTCTGAGCAAATTGATCCTCTTGCTGAGCTTCCCTGATCTCATCTTCTATATTAATGAGGATTTGAGTGATTCCGTATCTATCAGGCTCTATCTATAAACTGATTCAAGGCACCCCAATCTCGGAGGTCTCTATTAATCTCTGCTCTTTCATCATCATCTTAGCCACCTGCACTATCTTCTGGCTTAGTGCATCGGCAACTACGTTTACTTTACCTGGGTAATACTTTATCATGTAGTCATAGTCTTTGAGTAACTCCATCCGGCGTCTCTGTCTCAAGTTCAGCTCTTTCTAATCTTGTAAATACTTGAGACTTTTATAATCATAGTATAACTTGATGTTTTCTCCATATAAATAGTACCTCCATATCTTTAGAGCATAAGCTATCACTGCTAGATCCATATCATGTGTGGAATAGTTATCTTCATAAAACTTTAATTGTTGTGAGGCATAAACTACCACTCGACCCTGTGCATGAGCACACATCCTAATCCGTGCTTACTAGCACACTATAGACCACATAGGTCCTCTAGGGATCAGGAATCACTAGTATAGACGTCGAGGATAGTTTCCTCTTTAACTTTTGGGAGCTGGCCTCACACTTCTCATTCCACGAAAAAGAATGGTTCTTTCTGGTGAGCTTAGTCAGCGGTAAGGCAATCTGAGAAAAGTTTTGTATAAAACATTTGTAATAATTTACTAGGCTCAGAAAGACTTCGGTTACTGTCCAAGGCAGATCCATCTCAGTACTACTTTTACTTAGCATAGTCCACTGTGACCCCTTCATGAGAGATCACGTGCTCTAGGAATTTCACTTCTCTTATTGTCCTAGGCCGATTCCATCTTAGTACTGCCTTTACTAGGCGTAGTCTGCAGCGACTCCTTCCTGAGCGATCACCTATCCTAGGAATTTCACCTTTAATAACTAGAACTTGCTGAGCTTAGCATAAAAAAGTTTTTCTTTCAAAAAATTAATACAATTCTCAGATGCCTCTTTATATTCCTCTAAAGATCTGGAGTACACTATAACATCATCTATAAGGCTACGACAAACTGTTCCAGGTATTTCCGAAATACACAATTCATGTAGTTTATGAAAACTGCAGGGGCATTCGTTATGGCATCACAAAAAATTCATAGTGTTCATATCTAGTGCGGAATACCATCTTGAAATTGTCCTCAGCTCTAACTCGGAGCTGGTAATAGCCTGATATGATATCCATCTTGGAAAATACTTCGGTACCACTCAACTAGTCAACAAGTCATCAATACAGGGAAGCAGATATTTGTTCTTTACTATCACTTTATTTAGTTCACGGTAGTCTGTACATAATCTAAGACTCACATCTTTATTTTTCACAACGAGAATTGGGGCTTCCCATGGTAAGATATTGGGTCTAGTAAACCCCTTCTCTAATAGCTCCTATATCTGCTCTTTTATCTCTTTCATCTCAATGGGAGCCATTCTATATGGAGTCTTTGAAATTGGGTTCGTTCCTGGTACTAGGTCATTAGCAAACTCCACCTCTCTCTCTGGAGGCAATCAACTGATCTCTTTTGGAAATACATCTAGGAACTCTCGTACTACCAAAATAACACTAAGGGACTCTTTAACTTTTGCGACTAATCAAGCTTAAAGGACTCTCTGGTCCTTTATATTCAATTAAATAAAATCTTCATCTTTGAGGAGAAAAGTAATTATATACTTTCACGGGTATTCAATTCCAGGTTACATTTGGTAAAATCAATTTGCGGTGTTTGAGTTTCTCGTAAACTATCTCCTCTGGACAAACTTTATAATTTAAACTTTGATCTTTCGTTGCCTTTGCATCTCGCTTAAACCTCGAGATGATACTGTCATATTAGATCCTAATCCAGATGAAGTGTATTCGGGGTTCTCTTCCCTTTCTGGATTCTCTCTTCTACTAGGAGCTTTTCCTTCAGTACCGACATCTCTACCGGACTTATGGGTTTTGAATGACTTGATCCAGTTCATATGCCTATCGAGCCCATCAGGATATACGCTAACCGAAACCCTCGTCTATGTAGAGTATTGTACTCTCAGAGTCCTCGGGTGTTAGTATCCAGAATGTGCTGTAGAGAAGCAATCCTATCAAACACTCGACCTTCATATCCATTATCCCTCACATATTTTGGTAGTTCTCGTGCTAGCTCCTTCTCTTTTTCGGACACTTCACTGGTATACTTGATTTTTCATGTTTAGCTAGTCACATTCATTCATATAATAATGAACATATGGTATAACTAACTAACATACATCCATAAAAGGACACCAATGCATAATATAACATTTAGCTAATGACATCTCAACTTCATATGCATATTGAATAATAGTGCAACATATATCAATAACAATGCACAATTATTCCAAACAAATCCCAAACCTTTGCTCTGATACCAAACAAGTGTAACACATCTTAATCTCACCTTTAGATTCATTTTATGTTGATTTGAAACCAAAGGGAAGCCTCAATTTGATCAAAAAGTCCAAAAGGTTCAAATTGAAAACTTTCAACTTTTGAAAGTTACTATTCACAGCTTTTTGGACCAACTTTGAAAATTCATAACTAATTCTAGAAAAAATCGAAATTGAGTGCTTCCAATTTATATTTAAAGCTTATAAGTTCCTTTATAAAGGAAAAATACTCATTGAGTCATTAGCTTGCCCAATTGATACAATTTAATATGTGAAAATGTACTGTTTATTTGGCAAATTTTCATTTCCCAGGTTTTTCAGTGATTTTCTTCAAACTTTGAAACATCATAACTTTGTGTACAAAACTCCAAATTCAGTGTTATTTAGGTTGTTTTAAAGCTTGAAATGTGAACTTTTTTTCTGTAAAATTTCAACTCATTTGGAGTTCATTTGCTCTGTTCTTGATAGGTCATAGTTAGGGGTTTGACCAACTTCATAATAACACTTAGTCAAATTTTTCATTTTCAAAATTCATCCTTTAACACCCTAACTCATAATCCTTCCTTAATCATGTTTGGATCATGCAATTAGGAGTCCTTAACTATCATATATCAACCAATCATGCATAGGTTCATATCACATATTACATAACATATGTAATTCTCAAAATGTCCACATAATTACAACATAATTTAATACACATAACCATGAAAATCCTTGCTTCATGCATCATGCATTTTCTCTTTACCCTTTGATGAACTTGTACCTAAAAATGGTTAGTGGTTTGATACCTTGTTTTGATGATAACAAAATCAAGTGTTTAAGAAATTAAAAATATGTTTGGAATCTAAATTGCAAAGTCTTGATTCAATGATTCATGAAAATACTCTAGTGTTTTTGTCAAAGTATTGACAGTATACACTTCAAGCATTGGCAAGAAGTATTGCCAATGCTCGAGCATTATAAGTCAATGCTCAAGCATTAGGCTGAAACAGAGCTTACAAATATGCTGCAATGTAGTACTGTAAGTATTGGCTGACAGCAGAGCCAATGCTCAAGCACTAGGTTTACAGTACTCGAGCATTGAGGTTTCTGAAAGTACTACTAGTCAGCACTTCAAGCATTGGCTGACAGCACAGCTAATGCTCGAGCACTAGAAATGCAGTGCTTGAGTATTGAACCTTTTATTAGTGCTGTCAAGCAGTACTTCAAGTAAAAGCTTCCAGCAAAGCCAATGCTCGAGCACAGTTTAGCAATGCTCGAGTATTGTGACCTCTCACTCTTCACTAGAAGTAAATACTGTAAGCATTGACAATGCTAGAGCACTAGCATCTAATGCTCGAGCATCGGGCTGAAAATTTTCACTGTTCACTAATACTCTCTGAAAATGCTCCAGCATTCACTACCAGCATTCCTAATGCTCGAGCACTATGATCTTGCACTCGAGTATTGTGACATTTCAGAATTTATATTTTTCATCACTTGCACAGAATGCTCGAGCAATCTTACAAAGCATTATTAATACTCAAGCATTGTGATTTCTTACTCGAGTAATTGATTGTTTTTCAAACACTTTTATACAAAACTCAAGCAGTGTGTCAAAGCATTGACCTTCTTGTTGATACCTTGTTTTGATGATAACAAAATTATGATAAAAGATTGCAAAATGATTTCAGAATCCAAGTTTCAAAAGTGTTGATTCAATACTTCATGAAGTTACTCGAGTGTTTTATCAAAGTGTTGACAGTACTCGAGCATTAGAATTCATTACTTGAGCACTGCCTGTTTTAAACTTAAGAAAATTCAGTACTCGCAGTTAACACTCCAGGTATTGACATGAAGTATTGTTAATACTCGAGTGTTGTAATGTTGTACTCGAGCGCTGTGCTTTGAAAATGAGTTTTTGAACAATACTCTGAGTGAACACTTCAAGCATTGGCATAGAGTGTTGCCAATGCTCGAGTATTGCAAGTCAGTACTCGAGCATTAGGTTAAAACAATGTTTAAAAACAATACTGTCATGGAGTACTGCAAGTGTTGGCTGACAGCAGAGCCAATACTTGAGCACTGGGTTCACAGCACTCGAGTATTGAGGTTGTTGAAATCACTTTAAGTCAACACTTCAAGTATTGGCTGAAAGTATTGCCAACACTCGAGCACTAAATTTCAGCACTTGAGTGTTGACCATTTTTCTCAACACTGTCAGATAACACTTCCAGCATTGGCTAATAGCATAGCCAACACTCGAGCACTGCATTTGCAACACTCGAGTGTTGAGACTTTTGACAGTGCTGTCAAGTAATACTTCAAGTGAAAGCTTCCAGCAGAGACAACACTCGAGCACAGATTTCCAGCACTCGAGTGTTGTGGCTTAACTCTCAACACTGGAAGCCAACACTGTAAGTATTTACTGCCAGCATAGCTAACACTTGAGTACCAGCTTCTCATCACTCAAGTATCGGGGTGAAAACTTTCACTATTCATCAATACTCTATCTCAACACTTCCAGCATTCACTTCAAGTGTTTTCATCACTCGAGTATCATGATTTCAGCACTCGAGTATTATGATTTGAAAGAATTATTTTTCATCACTTGCACAGAACATTCGAGTATTTCTAGAAAGTATTATTAACACTCAAGCACTGAGTTTTATCACTCGAGTATTTAATTCTTTTCAAAACACTTTCACATAACACTCGAGTATCACATCAAAGTATTGAACTTCTCCTTGAAATTTTATGAGCAACACTCGAGTATCAAAAGCTTATGCTCGAGTACCAGCTCTCTCTCTCTCACTGATAGCTTTATGTCTAACACACTCAACCTACGCTGCTCACCTACTTTCCTTATTTGTGTAACGACATTTTGAATACTCACTGCCCTCATAAATGCAGGAGCTCAAAACACTCAATGAGGAAAGAAGCAAAGCATGTTCCGAGGTTATTAGACATTAACGTTCTTCTGCAACATTCACCGTCGTCTGACTCAGAAGCATTAAATGCCATTAATGCAGAAGCAATTGATCGTTGATGAGAGTAACGGCTATTGAATGCAGTCTAAGGGATACTTCATCTACTCTCAACTATAAAAGGCTCAGCATTCATTACAAAAAAAACAACGAACATATTGAGCATTAAGAGCTGCATTTATTACATTCTCTGTATTCTTTCATTAATTCTCTCTGAGCTTCATTATTTGTCATCCACTCTTTTTAGAGAGTTATCTGAGGCCAAAATATCTTGTAAACTTGTGAGAAACTCAAGAACGGGATCTTGAGTATATTGGGCTGAAAGTGAGTTAGAAAACAGAGGGTGTTATACTCTGTTATAGTGGAAAGAGAAAGGGGGAGTGAATCCCAGGTTGTAAAGGCTTGCAAAGCATGTTCTATTTCTTATAGTGGATTTGGAAATCTCAGGGGTGTCCTGAGGACTGGACGTAGGTCAAGGAGACCGAACCAGGATAAATCTTTATGTTCATCTTCCTTCTTCACTCTCGGTGACTTTGTTCTTATCTTTGTGTTTTAAATTTGCAATTTTTTTATATAAGACCAATTCACCCCCCTCTTGGTCAAATCCTGTTCTAACACTTCTCTTTGAAAATTATCAAGTAACACTCGAGCATTGATCAAGTTGTGCTCGAGCACTACTTTTCTGACAGCTTTTACTGACACACTGAATCTACTTTACACACCTACTTTCCTTATTTGTGTAATGACATTTTGAATATTGTCTGCGCTCATAAATGCAAAAGCTTGTAACAATAAATGAGGAAAGAAGCACAGGCATGGTCCGAGGCTCGGAGACTTTAACGTTCTTCTGCAACATTCACTGTTGTCTGACCCTGCAACATTTAATGCCATTAATAAAGAAACCAAATGGTCGATGATTAGAGTAACGGCTATTCAATGGAGTCTAACGGACATTTAAGGACTTCTGAACTATAAAAGGAGAAGCATTCAATACAGATAAGTAAAATGACGAATATTCTGAGCATTAAAAATGCTGTTTATTTCATTCTTTATATTCATTCAAATATTCCTTATGTGCTTCATTATTAGCTATACACTCTTTTAAGAGAGACTTCTTTGGCATCAATCAATCTGTAAATCTGTGAGACACTCAAGGACGGGACCTTGAGTTTACTAGGCTGAAAGTGAGATAGAAATAGAGAGTGTGTGACTCTATTTTAGTTAGAAGTGAAAGGGGGAGTGGATTCCCAGATTGTACAGGCTTGTGAAACCTCAATTCATTGCTATTAGTTGATTTGGAAATCTTAGAGGTGCTCTGAGGACTGGACGTAGGTCAAGAAGACCGAACTAGGATAAATCGATGTGTTCATCATCTCTCTTCTCTCTCGGTGACTTTGGATTTTTATTTTGTGAATTTAGAGTGTTAAATTTTTAATATGACCAATTCATCCCCTCTTGGTCAAATCCTATTCTAACATTTGGTATCAGAGCAGGTCTCTTCTGGAAAGAACTTAACAGTTTCAAGAGAGATCCATGGCAGGATTTGGCGAACATATTATGGCTGACGGAGCATCCATGACCAGACCACTTGCTTTTAACAGCCAAAAATTCTCATTTTGGAAGATTAAGTTTTAAAACTTTATTCAGTCCACTAATTTTGATCTTTGGGATGTTTTTAAAACAGGAAACATCGTGCCAATGAAGAAGGATAAAGATCAACTGGTTCCAAAGCTGAAAGCAGAGTTTGATGATGAGGACAAGAAAAAGATGCTGTTGAACAGAAAAGTTGTCCTAGTGTTGCAGGTAGCACTGAATGAGGATGATTTCTTCAAGGTCTGCATACTACCCTCAGCAAAACACATGTGGGATGCACTAGAAATAGCATATGAAGGCACTGAAGCAGTGAAGGAAATCAGAGTCAACATGCTAACCACTGAGTATGATTTACTCAGGATGAGAGATGAGGAAACTATTGTTGAATTCCAAATACGTCACACACATCTCATCAACAAGTTGGCAGCCCTTGGTAAAA
Source organism: Vachellia pachyceras (assembly GCA_025593235.1). Classification (NCBI taxonomy): domain Eukaryota; kingdom Viridiplantae; phylum Streptophyta; class Magnoliopsida; order Fabales; family Fabaceae; genus Vachellia; species Vachellia pachyceras. Next base: position 13,106 of record JANTPZ010153465.1, on the reverse strand, counting down.
CATTTGATCAACGCTCTCAAGTAAGAAAAAATTTAAATGTTTTGTCCAGCAAATCGGAAGCCAAGGCCACAGCTATAGAAGAATCCCGTGGTGAATCAATGACCTCAGTTGCAGCCCTCTTTGGAAGCCTTACTGAATATTAGAGCAAGCAAAAGTTCAAGAAGGATAAACATTGATGAGAAAAAGAAAAAAGGGGTTGTCTCTTAAAACCACTAAGGAGAAAGAAAAGGAACCTGAATCAGAAGATGAGGAAGATGATGTGGAGGATAAAGAATTGGCAATGGTCGTCAGAAAGTTTAGACGTTTGTATAGAAAGGATCAAAACTTTCATAGGCCACAAAAAGGAACAGCAAGCAGAATCATATGGTATGAATGCAACAAGCCTGGCTATGTTAGAGCTGATTGCCCACAGCTAGCAGCTCAAAACAAAGAGAAAGAAAAGAAAAAGCCAAAATTCTTCAAGAAGAAGAAGGCATATGTCTCAGGCATATGGGGTGATAGCTCAGAGGAAGAAGAGAGTGAAGCGGAGGAAGAATCCGACCTTTGTCTTGTGGCTCAAGAAGAAGAAACTGACACCGAAGAGGTAATTGTTGAACCTAACTATGATGAATCACATCATGAATATGATGAAATGCATATTGAATTACTCAAGTTTGCTAAAGAATTGTCTTTTCTAAGAAAAAGAGTCAAAGAACTTGAAAAACCAGCTGAAAAACCTGTTGCCACCAATATTTGTTCAAAATGCAATGATTTGAAAAATGAAAATGAGAAGTTATCCAAAGCTCTTCATAAATTCACTCAAGGCAGTGAGATGCTTCAAGTAATTTTGAAAAATAAAAAACTTACGAATGATAGAAGTGGTGTAGGATACACTTCTCAAAATGATTTACATAAAGGAAAGAAAAAGTATGGCAACAAGAGTTATTTGAATTATTTTCAAAAGCCAGTTCATTGCTCAGAACCCTTTGCATTTTGCAGCTACTGTAATAGAAAAGGTCATCGAACTAGAAATTGCTATGTTAAGAAAAATAAAACTTTAGACTCTTATAAATGGGTACCAAAAGGAACTTATGTTCCAAAGGCACCAAATACTAACCCTCGAGAACCCAACAGAACTTGGGTACCTAAATCAACTAAATGATCCTCTTGCAGGTATGTCTTAAAGCATCCAAAATAAACAAATGGTACATTGACAGTAGATGCTCAAGACACATGACAGGTGATAAAAGTATATTTGTCAGCCTGAAAGCCAAAGATGGTGGAAAAGTAAGCTTCAAAGGAAATCAATCGGGGAGAACCACAGGAGTAGGAGAAATAGCTAATATGAATGGAACCTCTATAAAAGATGTGTATCACGTGGAAGGCCTCTGCCACAATCTCCTTAGTGTTATTCAAAGCACAGACAGAGGCAATTGGGTGATATTTGACTTTGAAGAATGCTTCATCATCAACAAGAAAGATTTTCCCATTGATAAAGAGAAGCTGAACATTCAACTCAGGGCCCCTAGTGTAACACTCCTTATTTTCCCTTATAAACATCATATTAGATCACTAATGAACCACTTTAGGGCCTTGGAGAACTTAAATTGACCAAAGAAGTAAACTTGAAATTTTCAAAACGTGTACTGTTCATTCGGTCAATTTCCAGATTTCTGGCCCAACTTTGAAAATTCATAACTAATTATATAAAAATCAAAATGGAGTGGTTCAAATTTCTATTTGAAGCTTATTAAGTGATCTATAAGGGAAAAATACTCACTAGTTCCAAAACTTGCCCAATCGATACAGTTAATTCCGTGAAAATCACTGTTCATTTGGTAACTTTCCAGTTTTTCCAGATTTATCACTTAACTTTGGAAAATCATAACTCTTTATATACACATCCAAATTTAGCAAAATTTAGCTCATTTTAAAGCTTAGGACGTGTAGTATTTAACTGGAAAGTTTGCTATTTTCCAGATTTATCACTTAACGTGTAGTATTTAAAGCAAGAATATACACATCCAAATAGCTCGTTTGCTATTTTTCCTTGTCACTCAAAAACAGGGCAGATTTGAGGGTCTTGGAACCCCTTACTTGAAAACTTGCCATTTCTAAAATTTTATTAAAACCTCTTTGATCATTTCTAAACTTCCCTTTATGCATACCTAACTTGTCTACTTCTTTTGAACATCTTCATGCATGCATTCACATATGTTCTCCATTTATCATGTAGAGGTTTAGCATTACATTAAACATGCCAACACATTAACATGAATTCAACATTTTTACATAACTTGGCAAGTTAAAACATATCATCATGCTAACTTCAATCATCATTCAACTTGCCTCTTTCTCTTGCTTGAGCCTCCACCTAAAATGGTTAGTTGGGGGGAGGGTGAGATTTTTGGAAATCTCAATAGCAAAGCTTACTAACAACATGAA
>JANTPZ010153465.1:0-10278 GCA_025593235.1 Vachellia pachyceras | reverse complement strand
ATAAACAAAATGGACCACCATGGAAGTTGCAGTGTCAAAGATATCAAGGTGGCAACAGCAAGAGAACCAAATATTGACGCGAGGATTCCAAACTGAGAAGCAAAACCAGGAAACATGAACTTAGCTGCTAGAGTCAAGCAGTATGCCACTGAACATCCCAATGAAACCATGAAAACCACAGAAGGAAGCTCGAATGGTGAAGGATTCGTCGCTGAACTTCGTACTTGAAGGAAGCTGAGCAGAATTGGAAGCAAGGAAGCGAAGAGCAGGTTGGAGGGAAAGGATTCCTGAAAGAAATTGATGATGTTGACATTGAAGAAGAGCACGACGGATGCGGAAGTAACTCGTCTTCTTGTGTAGAAGCTGTTGCTGCTAAGGCTATTCCTCCGACTCTGCTCGCTGCAGACAACGAAGGATAATTATAATGAGCGCCCTTTCTAGGGCATAAAGCAATATTTATTTTACAAGAATATAAAAACTTTAATTATCTAGAAATATCAAAATTTAAAAATAAATTTAAAAATGTAAAATTAATCTTAATAAAAAATTTCAAATAGTTTCTCTTATATCATGAAATTAAGAAAACTACTGTGCATCCATATAACCATAAGCCAAAAAAAATGAATCGAAGAAGAATGGGAAAAAAGAACAAGAATGAAGGAAACATTCTAAAAACCTGATGAGGAGCACTGTGTCTGTGAGGCATGGAGGGGCATGGTTGTTTGCTTCCGCAGCTAAGGTGCAAGCGAGAGCATCATACTCATTCTGGTGCTCAACCTCCGGCGATGGCCGAAACCGGAACTGCAATGAACGGAGCATGTTGGTTACCTTCAATAATATTGAGCTCACTAGCTTAGCCTTAAACAAGGTTACGGCTTCCCATGATCGTTGCACTCCCACCGTAACTGCATTCATCTTCCCTTTTGAATCTGAAATCAGTTCAGTCACAGTAGAATCAGTTGTAAATGAATACCTTGGCTGTGAATGAATATAATGCCTCCGGTCCTTTGCTATATATCACTAGTGTTTTTATAGAATTTTACTGCGTTTCTCTGTTACTTCTCAAGAGTGGTCTAAATAGATTAATCTTCGGTTGTCTCTTTTCCAACCATCACATCCTCGTGTGCCGAAGTCGAATAATTTATAATTCACGTCGAAGACTATAGAGAGATTGTACACATGTTGTCTCCAGCTTGAAAATCCACTTTTGCCACTGCCTGACTCAACCCCGCCGTTAACTCTAACTATCACCGTTGGATTCCTCCAAAAAAACGTCGCCGTTGCATTTGCTTGACCTCTCATTGACCCCCACGCCGTTACATAACGATGTCCTTTTCTCATAAGTTTTCCCCCACACCGAACGGGAACGCAGTGATTTAAGACCGAAAATGCGGGGCCCACACAGTGGCATGATTGGATTTGACAATCCCCTGCACTGCACCTGTTCATGCATAAGAGAGTTGAGGTGGCGAGAGAGACATCAAAGCTGGGCACAAATTAAATCACGCTATCTCCGCAAAAGAAATATGAGTGGTTGGTTGTGGAAATTATAGTCACATCCATCGCAACTATGAATTCCTCGTACACTTTAGGATGACAGGTACAGATTTGAGATAAAGTGAAAAGAATATTTTGAATTTTTTGTCAATATACTTGATAAAATAAATTATTATGCTCCTTTCAACCAACGTGATTAGTTCGTTTTGTTTTTTTGGCAACAAATCCAAACTGTTATCAATTGGGATAAATTATGTTCGGTTTGATTTGACACGAGCTAAGCAGGTAAACAGAGCGGTTTAAGAGTTAATGATTAAGATCAAAGTTAACTTGGAGTCAGACTTATTACAATTAAAATAATAATACAATTTATTTTTTTTAGGTAAAACTAAAATGATATAATTTAATTAAAATGTACAAAAATATATATATATATATATTTATATATATTTAATTGAAAGAATAATATTTAAATAAGAATGACATTTATTAAATTTACATCTATCAAATTTGTTTAGATCAACAGTTAATTTACTTTTTACAAACAAAATCAGCTTAAGTTCATTGTAACTTGCAATTGGGTTTAGAAAGCCTAGAGTTATTCTCAGAAACAAATGAAGCAACAAAAGATGAACATTAAAAACAAAAATTCAATACAGATGTAAATTTTGCATTTAGAATATCAATTCAAGGAAGATTGGAGTCAAAATATAGATAATAAAAAAGCTTAATTGAAAATCTATGATATTTTCCAATTACTACAAATTGTATTGTTTAACCGATACAATAACCCTTGAGGAAATGGTATGTTGGTTGAGGAAGGGGCGTGTGAAATACTACAAATTGGCATGAGGAGTTCAATGATTAACATGTACAATACATGAACCGATCATACTACCTCTAATGAATTCTGGCTTCTCTTCATTTCTATGATGAATTTACTGTGTAACTTGATTAGAATCCATATCAATGCTCCGATTTCATGTGAGTACTTTAGCGAGTCAATCAGATTCTAGGCACTCAAGAAATCATTCCTTCAAGAAGCAGAAGGAACCAAGCAATAATCATTGGGTGGATGAGGGAGAGGACAGATTGTTGGCCCCCTTACTTGGAATTGTAATAGTGCATTATTGCAACATGAATATCACTTTCAATATAATTTTAACCACCTGTGAATTGTTCCTCTGATTCAAGTACAAGTGGACTATGATTCTCAGTTCTAGACTTCAAAAAATTGAAATCTCCCCATTATAAGCACAAATCTCACAAGTCCTGCTTTGTCCATATTAGTTGCTTAGATTTACTCACATCAAGCTCTTCAAGCACTTGTTGGCATTGCAATTATTTTTCCCTAATGCAGTAGGCAGAGACAGAGAACCTGCAAGGCCTGGTAATGTAAAATCACCTATATGCTATAAAGATAAAATAAGCTAACAACATATAACAAAACTGAAGTAAAACAAATGTGCTAGGCTGCTAGCTAGCTTCTACTCAACCTTGGTTCAGTATTTCAACATGCCAATTGTAAAAGCTCAGATAGTTTTAGGTGCATGTGAAAAATACTAATGACTGATTGAAGAAAAACCGGTCATTGGACATTAAAGTGCTAGCTGGTTAACCAAACAAACACAGCAAACTCAGATTCGACAAGTAAAAGATAGATTAGTTGCAGGTGTATGTGAAAGATAATGAGAATCAACTTATACTTTAAAATCTCTTCCACCTATCAGCTCACCCAAAAACGGTTTCATCATGGCTCAAGACTCATTGAACTGTTCCTAAGATTTTCACGGCTCGAATGTGCAGCTTGCTTGGGCTCCGTGCATGCGATAAAGGCATGCTTGAGTCAACAAAATCAGTCTGAGCATATACAATAAAAGGTTACCTTCGCTTTTGTCTTTTCTGGCTTCTCTCCTTACCATGCAATAAAAAGTTACTTTTTACCTTCATTTTTGTCCTTTTCTGGTTTTCCCTCTCTGTAAATTTCCGTCTTCATTCTCTCTTTTCATTCATTTAAGAAGGGAAAACTTTCAAATTTCAAACCCCCCCGCCATTTCATTCACACTGCCTTAGCCGTTCCCCAATGTCAATTTTGGAGTTGAAATAAAGAAGTTACAGCATTTTAAAGTTTAAGCTTTCTAAACCGTTTATAAATAGTGAACTCGTTCGAATGAGCTTTATTTTCATTCGAATGATGGACTTTCTAAATCGTATTCCATATATATGTTCGGTTTTTTTATTATATCTCTCAATCCAAATATCCAATTGATTTAAAAATTATGCCATTTGAAAGTAGACTCATAGGGCTTTCCAATGATAGGTTATTTGTCAATTTTAGAATTGAAATAAAGAAATTACAGCATTTTTGGGAGGACAGAATACTAGGAGGTTTTTTTTTACTATTTTTGGGAGTTTTAGTTGTAAGTGTTCCCTCCCCCTTATTTTCCTCTCACTTTTCCCTCCATCCAAACACAACCTAAATAGTTATCTTTTTAGCCAATAAGTGGTTCCTATTTGGATTTTTTGTTTGTTACCCCCCACAGATAATTTTTATTCCATTAGCTATTTTCTTCTAATAGAAAATTAGAGTACAAGAACTTGAGTCTTTTAACTGTTGCTAATGTGAAATTCACCTTGTTGAATCCCTAGGTTCTCACAAGATTCAAGGGATTGGTGCTGGTTTTATACCTAAGGTGCTGGATGTCAGTCTTCTCGACGGAGTTATTACAGTAAGTTTTTACAACTTGTGATTTATGCTTAAGTTATTCAAGTTCATGTAGTCAAACTCAATACACCTTCAATTTATAAAGATGGATTTGATACCGGTGGCCTTTCGTTTTTTCACTTTGGACATATTGAGGCAATATTGACTTAAGCAAAGTTGATTGTTGTACTAATCAAGCTATTCCCATCAGAGCGCTGATTGAATCAATTTCTAATGATTTGTTCTTCCTAAACTTGCATTTTGATTATTTCCTTCTGCTGTTTAGTCCCTAGATGGATGGCTCTGAGGTCAAACCTGGCATCAAAGTCACAAATATAAATATGGACAAATTATGATGGGATATACAATAATATTGTAGTGATATCATAGGGCAATTCTTCTAACATCTTATACGATTTCATATTTGATTCAAGTCTAAATCAGGGGAATGAAAAATTGAGACAACACAATTTTATTTCTGTTTTGGGAGCAGCAGATCCTAAAATTTGAGAGTATTGCAAATTTTGTAATATCATGTCAAATTATTTAAGGACATTTGGTCCTGAATTGAAGTTAAATTCATTCGGTCTCAAACTATCACTCTCCCTTTAAATTCAGTCTTATAAGATCAAAATGGAAAAAGAAAAAATAAGAAAGAAAGTTCATCCTATTGCATAATTTTTTGGTTTGGATGGTGGGAACGGTATGTGATTTGTTAAAACTTGAGATGTCATGTGATTTGGCAGGTACCACGCGATGAAGCTATTGAGACTGCAAAGCGTCTTGCAGTGAAAGAAGGCCTATTTGTAAGTTCTAAAACCTCCAAAACCTGCCAGCATTGAGCTTGAAGCAGTCCTTTAGTGCTATTTTATTGTTCCCTTTTCTTATTCAACCCTTTTTTAATAAAGATAATAGTGTGCATTGAACCTCACTGTGTATCCTATTCTAAAACCTCTAAAACCTCCCAAAGCTACTTTTCTTTCTTCCTATGGAATTCCTGTTCACAGTCACAGTGAGAATATGACAACTTTGTTACTCTACAACTTCACTAGAAGAACTATCATGTTTGCTTTATTGCTGAATTTTTTATATGAATTGTTTAAATTGAAGTTGGTATGGTTATATTCATTTCTCTCTCTCTTGCAGATTAGTAGCAGCAGAGTTTTGTCAGCTTCTTTTACTCCTATTCATTAACCACATTTCCTAAACAATCACTATTCATTTTCCCCTTCTATTGTTTATATTTGGTATTTTTGGCCAAAGTATGCAGCTGGTATTGACATCAAGTGAATCAAGACAAATTTATAAATATAAATCAAGGATATTATTTTATTGTGTCTTATGGCAATATATCTATTCCATTTCTTTGTATTTTATAGAGAATGTAATGATAAACATTGTATAATATATTTTGCTATAATGTTTAATAATTCATTATAATTAAATTTATTGAATATATGAATATTGAATTTAATGGATTTGTTATAACAACCTGCACATCAGGCGGGGGAATAAAATTTGGTAGTGTGATTAATATCATAACATGATCCCCGCGCATCGTCCGGGGGAGTACATGTTATCCCTGTATGAATGCCTTTCGTGATTTTGCTATCCCTGTTTTTTTTTCTGTGGGTGTGAAGCTACAGAACTGGAGGCTTTCTTCTTCTCTAAGAAATGTTTTTTAAGTTGTATGGTGATAATTACTATGCTTATTTTGATTGGGGGATGTTCGCATTTTTTTTGTTTAATGTCGCAACAGAGAATTCCTTTGTCATTTTTAACATTTCCTTCCTTAATTTTTAGCTTATCGATGACATATCTGCTTGCCTGTCATAGTTGCGGGTACGAATTATTTCATTCAGGTAGGAATTGTAACAATTGTTGCCAGGAATTGTGCCTACTTTCCATTTTTAATGTTCTTCATTTTAGAAATTTTTATGATGTCCTTATATTGCATTCTTTTTCAGACTGGTTATAAGCAGACAAAGGTGATGGGTTCTTTATGTTACTTTTTTTTTGGTAATCTTTTTTGTTATCATATTTAGACTTTTGTGAGTCCATTCCTTCTAGATGAGTAAGTTGAAAATATGGATGAATCTTGTATGGCCAATCTGTCTGTTAAATTGCAATTCAGTGATCTTAAAATGTTTGTCTAATTAGTCGATTATTTCATGTATGCTTATCATCTATTTTATCCTTTGTTATATCAATCCACACATCGGATGGGTAAATAAAGTTTGGGTAGTATGATCAATATCATGATAACATGCTCCAAGAGCATCGCGTGGGAAGTACATGCTAGTTATAAATGAATACTTTAGCTATGAATGGGTTCCCTTCGGCTTCTCCTTTTATAGCAAGCTTATCATTCATTCAACACGCATTTAACCGCTTAAAAATAAAACCCTCTTCATCGAAGAAAATGGGATGCAATCACGAAGCAGAAACTGATTATTATCGTCGTCGTCATTAATATTAGTACTATTATTATTATTTAAAGGTTAAAGTATAATTTTAGTCATTCATACGTCAGGTTTTAATTTTAATCCTTTAAATTTAAAAAGTACACTTTCAGTCCCTCAAACTTAACGCCGTTAGTATCTCTTAATGGGAATTGCTGACCCATCAAACTTAACGCTGTTATTTTAAATCTTTTTTTTATTTTATACAATTTAAAATATCAAATTTATTATATTATTAAATTAAAATTAAAATGTGAGTATACTTTATCAACGTTTTATTGTACAGTCATCAATTAAATTTGATGAGTCAGTACTTTCCGTTAAGAGAAACTAACGGCGTTAAGTTTAAGGGAATGAAAGTGTTCTTTTTAAACTTAAAGGACTAAAATGAAACTTGATACAAACAAAAAGGATTAAAAGTATACTTCAGCCTTATTTAAAATATAATACATTCCAGTCATGTTGCCTATTTCTCTCTTTTTAACGGATTAAGGTGCAATTCTATCAATTAAATTTTACTTAAAAAATAGCTACTATTAAAAAGTTTTGAAAGGCGTAAAAGTATACATAATATTACAAAAATGGTGTAAAAAAACCGGTAACAAGCCAAACATTGGGTAATTTTCATCTGTTGGTCTACAAAGGTCTACAAAGGTCAGTTTTCTCCCCGCCAAAAGGTATCTTTATCCACGGGTCTAAGAAAAGAAAAAAAAAAAACTTACGGTCAGAGTTCTTCACTCCGTCCCCCAACCGCCATGCCATGTCTCTATACGTGTACCCATCCTCACGCTCTCTAGTTTCACATCTCATCTCGTAACATTCTTCTTCTTCTTTAACACTTCTAATTGCCCCTCTCGTTCCATGAAAAAGGCAAATTCAGGGATGAATATGGATAAAGAATTATCAAACCCAACAAAATCATTAATCATCTTTCAGTCACAGTGTCAATTATAAATGAATACCTTGGCTGTGAACGAATGCCTTCGTGCCTCTGTTCATAGAGAGATGTCGATCCAGAATCTTGCTTGCTAAAATTCCCTTCTCCTTTTAAATTCCAAGCCCCAAGGAATAATATCATTCCACGAAGCATCCTTTTCTATAGCCGTACTGCTACATTTGTGCCGCAAAGGAAAACAGTGTATCATCAAAAACTAGAATGTCAAGTCTGTTGCTGTCACATGTCACAATTCATGCAATAAATAAATGATGATGATGATGATATTGTGTAAAGATAAAATAAGGGCAAACCAAATGAAAATATTTGACTCAACATTCTTTAGACCTAAAAATTAGTATTACCCTGTGCGCATCCCATCCTACACAACACATCTGTGAAACTGAGAAGATGCTCACCTCCCAGGGGTAGCAGGGATGCCTCATCACAGTATGGTACTTTGCTGGATAACACGTACACATGAAAGACAGCGAACATATTTTTTATTTTTTAGAAAGTAGGTTGGTTAGTTTGATAATTTTATATCGAAATTTTATTGATAATTTCGCTGTTGTTGGTAATTAGAAAAGGGACAAAGCCACTCAACCTGCAAGGTTGGGAGTTCAAAATCTATTGCTGCTGATGTGAGATTGAAAAAAAAAACATAATTGTCAGTATAATTTGTTTATAAACAAATAACCTTTTTATTCAAATTAATTGTAAAATAGTTGGACCCGTTTGTTTCAACTGACATGTAATGTTTCATTGAATCTCGATTAAGTATATTGTGTGTTTTTGGTGTAGAATTATCCAAAAAAAAAATTCATTGCCAAGGATAAATTTTAGATTAAGGAACTTCGTTCCACTAACGATGCATGCAAGTCGAGATAAAACCATCTCAAAATTCATAAAAATCATCTTGAAATCCATAAAAACCATCTTGAAATTCGCAAAACAATATAGAAAATTCGTAAACTTATTTTTCCCAACGGAGTTCTCAAACATATTAAGTAGCAATAACAAGTGAAAAGAATATTTTCAATTTTTGTCAGTAGACTTGATAAAATAAATTATTATGCATGATAAGTTTGTTGAGAATTAACCTTGATTTAACAAGCTTATCAATGAGATTAACTGGATATTATGATTCTTTCAATCAACGTGATTAATTGTTCGTTTTGTTTTTTTGGGAACAAATCCAAACTGTTATCAAGTGGGATAAATTATGTTCAGCCCACCAATGAGTTGACCCGAACAAGTAAGGGCTAATTCACTCTTTCGGGCTTATTAGGACGTTTTTGAATTTATATGATCAGAATTCGTCAGTTTAGTATTACACCAAAAAAGATAACTCATCAGTTTATTAGACTCTGTTGGGCCAACTCTATCAGCTCAATCGATTCTACTTCTTACTCCTTTTTAGGAAAATTTAATCTTTTAATCCTTTAATTTTTAATCCGGTTATAAATCAGCCCCTAAACTTTTGATTCTTCACAATTAAGTCTATGTAATTTTAACTCAGTTGTAATTCAATCCAAAAACTCTGACTCACTGCAACTCAGCCACTATAGTTTTAATTATTATATAATTTAATCCTTATATTTTAGAAAATAAATAATATATATAATGTCAAGGATTGAATTATAAAATAGTTAAAACAATAGGGATTCAGTTGCACTAAGACAAAGTTCAAGGACTGAGTTACAACTGGATTAAAAGTTGATGGATCAAAAGACTAGTTTTCCCTTCTTCTTTTTTTTTCCAAATTTAGAATAGGAAAAGACGTGTTTTCCCATTTTCCTTTTGTTTTTTTTGGGGCATGGATTAAAATGTATAAAGAACAAATATGATTTTGCAACAAGAATATGGATAAAGAATTATCAAGGCCAGCTAACTGTTTAATTCATCTTTTAGTCCATTAGCTACCAAGTGTACTAAAGAATGAAACTGTTGAGATGCTAACCAAATGAAACTGTGGAGATGCTAACCTCACAGGCATCTCCACAGGCATAGCAGGGAAAGCTTAGCTAAGATATGCAAATGACAGTTTAAAAAATGGCACATCTGGCTGTACCAAAGAATGGAGATTGCTTCGTTGTTGTTGATAAGGAAGGGGACAAAGCCACCTGAAGCTCTTTGAAAACCAAGAGCAATCTATGTTTGGGGATAATGCGAAAAAAGAATGGCATCAAAACTTCAAATAAAGAGAAATGAGACCAGTATTGAATGATAATAAATGAAAAAAACCTGGTTTAAGAACAGTTGGATCATAAGATAGCATTCGACTACAGGAGAAAAAGGTAGGAAGAAAATTACATGAAAATACCCTAAAGTGATGTAACTAGTGATCTTCTAAACCAATCTTTTCCTCTAGTGACTGAATATAACATTGTACAATGGTAGGAGTGGTTGCATCAATCTTGTCTGGGAATGCTGGATATTGGCATATGTTGTATGAAGCTTCATTACTACAGAAAAGACTTTTTGCTACTGAAATTTGCGCCCTATTTTAGAAAAAGGAAGTAAAAAATGGAGGCGGTGGCAATTTTGTAATTAAATGAACCTTTTGGCGCCCTATTTAGAGAGAAGGGTGTAGAAGGGACCCTTTGGCACCCTACCAAAAGAGTAGGGCGCCAAAGGGTGAGACATTTGGCGCCCTACCATCCTAGTAGGGCGCCAAA
>JANTPZ010153463.1:0-29035 GCA_025593235.1 Vachellia pachyceras | reverse complement strand
ACTGATTTCTGTATTTAGGAGTATATAGTATTAAAACTGGCTATTTGTCTATTTTACTACCTCTGATTTTTAATATAATAGTCAGATGATATTTTATTGGGAGGATTAAAGAATATAAATATGTTGCTTGGAAATATTTATGTTTATTAACTTTCTCAAAACTAAATTATTTGATTTATAAACTGATATATAATCCAATAATGCATATAAACAAATATTTTTAAATAATAGATTTAGCTTTCTTAATATCCTTAACAAAAGTTAATTGACTCTTATATTAAAGAATAGAATTTGGATCTAACTGTCTACCATGTCTCACGTGTCAACTGATTACTTGCTGCTTTTTTAATACGATCGATCAATTCAATGGGGAAATGGTATTTTCTCTGAGCAGTGCATGTGCATGCATGCATGTCCCTCTTGGCATGACAATTTGAATGGGTTTTCAAATGCAAGTAAGCAATACAAAATAATAATAATAATAACAATTGTAGTAGCAGTAATAATAATAATAATAAACTATAAGAGGCCACGATGTTCAGCTGTAATTTAATGTGAGCATAAATATTACTTATCTTAAAACGAAATATATATATATAATTCAAATAAGCTAAGTATACATCAAGAGCTCCTAATTAATAAGGTATTGTGATTTGGAGAGTTCCTGATAGATAATTTTTTAAAGTCAAATTCCTATCGCTCATGGATTAGTAGCACGTGCAAATACATCACACTTACGTTAAGTGCTGTATATACATAAATATAGAACGCTAGCTCACTCCACTTATTAAGATATGTAGAGAGGGAAATTAATTAATTGACGTAACCAATAAGTAATTAAACGTGGAGTCAAAGTAGAGGTGTATTGTCCATGTATGAACAAAGACAAGAGGAATTGACAGGTGATGTAAATAATTGAGAGGAGGAGGGAGCGTGTGTGGAGTGGCCCAGCGTTAATGGATGAACGTGAATCATTATTATCCACACATCAATCTCAGATTAAGATGGATGATTGTAGCGTTGTGGAATTCGGTGAGGCAATGTGATTCACGTGTCACACCCAGCCAAGGTGGCTGCCTCACTAACCAGCCGCCTCCCCTCATAAGTAAATGCTTTAACCTCTGTTTTCTTCAATAATCAGTTAATTTTAGTTTTAAAACTTGTAACCCTGAAAGTGCTTATCTATATTATTCCCGTATGCCTATGAGTTTATTGGGCCAGATGGCCCAAATCGCACCTGGATCTTGTCTGGGCCTCAATAGCCCAACGAGCTAGAGCTTTGTGGAATGGAAGACGTTAGACCTTTTGTTATGTTAGAAGCATATACACGCACGTTAATTAGGATACCCTCCACCATTCTTTTCGCTCCTCTACCTACTTCATTTCGACTAAGATGAGATTTTGTTATCATCTTTTCAATATAAACTTTGACGTTCGAATTTTATTTTTCTTTACAGGAGTCGCACACCGCCTTTTTGTCTTGTTATGCACCCATTCAATAGCTTAGTCAGAGTATATATTAAATTCAGAAGCCAAGTCAAACTTGAATTAGCAAAATAAAAAGTGGTTTTGATGTTGTATAATTAGTTCTCTGGCTCCCACTTTTTAACACCTCAGCACCAAAAGTCTGTCATGCAGACAAATGATTTTTGTATGTCTTTTATGTGTTCAAGGTTAAACTTACAGCAACAAGAATTAGGACATACATTTATGTTATAATCTGGACAGAAGCAGCTATTGCGGAGGATGTGGCATTGTGGTTAGCTTCGTTAACCACAAAAGGTTCAGGCGGAGGATTTCCAATGAAAAATTATAGCCGCCATGCATAGGTGCTATTATTTAAGCTAATCTGATAACTCAACAAGGATTTGGATGTCCAAATCCCAGGTCAGAGTTTTATGTCATCAGTTTGTGCTACTTTTTGTTGTTTTACTGAGACAGCATCTTAGATTCTTTTCCACGGTTCCATCTTCATGATCTTGGTTTATATCCATGAAAGAATCTGGCCCAAACTTCTTGTATAATGCATGTACAGCTTACTCAACGTGTGCTTGGTCCTGCAATATTGTTAGAGAAGCTAGCAGCATACGAAGAAGGATTTGGGTTATGGAGGTTTCACCATACCTTTCTCGTGAAGCTTACAACCAGAGATCCATATCTGGATTTGCGGTAACACCCTGCATTTTGAAAAGATGAAGTACAATGGGAAGTGAATAAACGCAGAGTTCTGTGCCGCTAAAATTTTCCATGATTCACAGATTTCTTATCAACATAGAGATCAGGATATTCAAGACAAAGCTTTGTTAGAGGTTGAGCAATTTCCACCTGAAGTTTACACAGCCCAACAGTAAAATGAGATCAGCCCAAATTGTAAAAAAGAAAAAAAAGAAACTGACAGGAAAATAACAAATAGTATGTCAATGTCACTATAATTATCAAATTAACTAGCTTGCTAGCATTTGAAACAATTGAGGCTCTGTGTGAAATAACGAAAGCTACACCTCAATTATCAAACTATTCACTTTCTCAAAAGCTGTTGAATGTGAGGCTCTGTGTGAAATAACGAAAGGTGCTTAACAAATACTTCTGAAAGGTTTGTTGTCACGTTCTTTGAAACACAGACTTTCAGCAATACAAAAAAGTCAGAAGATTTTGTCAACTCAATCAAACAGTCCCATTCCTCTTCCAGCTCCAAAGCATTTGCTGACCGAAGAACTGCTACATTTGACATTTAATCCGCAGGAAACACATTGAAAACACCAAACCTTCAATCACTTGATACAAATACAGAGGTTGGTGCAAAGAAATTTGTTCTGATGCAATAAAACCAATTTTGTCAGTTGCTCCTCAGAATAGGCAAACGATATTCTGGTAATTGTGATATTTTTTGGATTTTTGAATTTTCTGTTATTTAAGTTCCAAGGACATACCAAATGCACATATAACTTGTCATGATGCAATAATTCGTGATGCCTTCAGGCAATTGAGCCATCCGAAAAGTGAAGACCAAATTAGATGAATACAGAAGCACATTTTCAATTTTACCTTTACAAAATGTAAAAGATATTTTACATAGGCATGAGACAGCCAACTTTTCTACATTGAGTTACCTCATGCCAGTCACCGTTGCATTGATCACCGATAATATGCCCTAGGATATTCTTGGAAATTTTCATCAGGAGCCTACATTAAAAGCAAATGACCGGCCATTTCAGGAAGAAATAACTATAGAATGCCGCATGCACTACTTAGCCAAGCCAGCAGAAGAAGCTTGAGCATCATTCAATGAAGTCGGGCTACTTAAGAAGCATGAGGGGCTGGATGCAAGCATATCCAGGGAGCCATCATAATTTCCTAGAGTGAAGAATCAAACAATTGAATGAAGTTACGCACCAGACAAACACCAAAAGCCTTGGCTACGCCTGCTAGTGTAACATCTGAATGCAAAGGACCTACACCTCCACATATAATAACCTACAACAAGAGAATCAGATGTACAGCCCAAAACTACATTTTATCATTAAATTCCAGGAGCAAAACACATAATTTGTAAATGTTTACCACGTCACAAGTAGATTTCTGCCGTTCAACTTCTTTAGCAACAGAATCTATCTGATGCAAGAGAAGAAATGAAAAACGTTTACGTCAAAGTTTAAATATGTGGCCTAAGCCCAGTAAGAGCTCGTTTGAAAGTCCGTCTGAGAATAGCTTTTACAGAGTTCTAGGCAGAGCTTAGGTTTTAGAGAATAGATTTTAGGAGAATAGCTTTTACGGATTCCGAGGTAAAACCTATGTTTTGAAAGGTGATTGTGTTTGGGAAGTTATTGGCTTCTACGGAGTTCGAGAGAAAAAGTAAGTAGGAAAGAGAAAAGAGAAAGAAAGATAAACGAGGAAATATAAAATTTATCAGAGTGTGATTTGACAAGAAAATAACTTTTTTCAATAAGTTATGTATTTTTAATCAGAAATAATTTCTCTACTTTTTCTTAAATATTTTGTTTCCAAATAAACAAGCATTAAGCCCATAATGTAAAATATAATTTCTCCCTTAATCATCGCATTACACGCGTTGTTGTTAATAATATTGTCATTGTGCGCTAGATAGAGTAGGCACGAGTCTGAGTGCCTGATGTGGTCTATTCTGGAGAATCCTAGAATTCTCTAGATTTCTCTTGGGAACACTTGTACATACTAGGATATTCTAGAGTTCTCCTCACATTTTTCACATGTGTAAATATCTAGCATAAATATCTAGATATTTTAGGAGATGATTCTGCAAGGTCAATAATGGCCGTCGGATTGAATCAATCTCCACCGTCCATTAAGGAGGTGGGAATAGTAAAGAGGTGGGAGTTTGCCTATAAATACCTCACCCCTCCTCATTTGTAACCATCAAGCAATTGTGAGCAATACACAAGCATTTTTTCAAGTTCCATCTCTCTCAAGTTCTCTCTAAGTCTTTCCTTAGTTCTCACGAGCTAAGTCTTAGACTTGTAGGCTTACTAGCAAAGTTCTGAGCGAGGGTTTGAGCAATCTTTGCTAGGCCGCACGGTGCTTCATCAAGTAAATCACTAAGCCCGTATCAGTTGGTATCAGAGCCAGGTTCTACACAAGTTCCAGGTTCAAGGTTGAGAGACAGAGATGGCTTCAACTACGACCGACGTAGCTCCCCAACAAGGTGCTGGGAAGAAGGCCAAGGATAAGTCCGCCAAGGAGGTGATCGCTGCTTTGGAAGAGAGGATGGCTAGGTTGGAAGCCACCACATCCGAGAGGATTGAGGATGTTGTCCAACGCATCGAAGGGTTCGCGTCCAAGGAGGACGAGAAAGAACTCAGGGGCGAGATGCAGGACGCTCTTCAAGCAGTCGCACGAGGGTGGTCCGAGGAAGTGGATATCCTCAAGGCTGAGAATGTTGCGCTACGGTCACAGGTGGAGGAGCTTGTAACGCAAGTAAAGACTTGCATGGCCGCGGTGGCCAATGTAGGGGCTGGCCAAGCGCCTTCCTCTTCAAAATCTAACGTCCCCAAGCCTCCTTCCTTTGGTGGTGCAAGGAACGCAATGGAGATTAATAACTTCCTTTGGGGACTAGAAGCATATTTCGGAGCCATGGGCATAATTGAGGAAGCCTCCAAGGTAAGCCATGCTTCCCTCTTCCTCAAAGATATTGCTCTTGTGTGGTGGCGTCGCAGGTGTGATGACGTCAAGAGGGGGTCTGAACCGGTTCAAACTTGGGACGAGTTCAAGAGAGGCCTTAAGAAGCAATTCTATCCCGAGGATGCCGAGCATGAGGCTAGAGCCAAACTCCGCCGCCTCCAACATAAAGAAGGCCACATCCGAGAATATGTCAAGGAGTTCCAAGAACTACTCTTGGAGATCTCTGACATGGGTGAGAAGGATGCCCTCTTCACCTTCATGGATGGATTGTGTGGCTGGGCCAAGACATCCGAGAATATCGCCGCTGCAGAATCCTTGGTTGAGTTCAGGAGGGAGCCATCCAAGGGACCAATCAAGAAGAGTACCCACAATGGCAAAGGTGGGGGAGAACGAGATCATGGCCCTAGGAAGGACAAGTCGGTACGCTTCTATGACAAGGGTCCATCTAAGAAGGAAGATGCTCCCCGTAAGATCTCGTGCTTCCTTTGCAACGGTCCTCATCGAGTCTATGAGTGTCCGAAGAAGGGAAAACTCGCTTCTATCATTATGGATAATGAGAAGAAGGAGGAGTCCCAACTGGCCTCAATGACTTGTATCGGGGCCTTAGAGAAGAAGAGCGATGAGCCTCATCGGGGACGCATGTACGTCCAAGTCCACATCAATGATAAGCCCTTGTCCGCCATGATAGACACAGGAGCTGACTTTGTCTACATGGCTAAAGAGGTCGCCGAGGAGATAGGCCTTCCTTACACCAAAGAGGAGGGCTATGTAAAAGGGGTCAATGCAGGTAGCCTCCCCATCTATGGAGTTGCTCGGGATACTCCGATCCAGATCCAGCAGTGGCAAGGTAAGGCCGATATCATCATTGCCCCGTTGGACGACAAGAAGTTCTATCTTGGGATAGACTTCATTGATAAGGCCAAGATCGTCCTTGAGTCCTTCTCGGACTCTATGTACATTCGAGAGGGCAAGCGCAGGTACTATGTTCCTGTCAAACGACAGTTTGATGAGAGGAACATAATCTCCGCCCTCCAGTTCTCGAAGGGTCTCAAGAGGCAAGAGACCACTTACCTGGCCACCTTGAAGATGGAAGAAGTGGTCAAGGATGCCTTAGTGCTAGAGGCAGTTCAGAAGGTCCTTGGTGAGTTCAAGGACATCATGCCAGCTGAGCTGCCCAAAAAGCTCCCTCCTAAAAGAGAGGTCGACCATGCCATCAAGTTAGAATCAGGAGCTAAACCGCCTGCATTCGCTCCTTATCACATGGCACCTCCAGAGTTAGAAGAGCTCCGGAGACAGTTGAAGGAGCTACTTGATGCTGGGTACATCCGTCCCTCAAAGTCCCCATATGGTGCGCCGGTACTCTTTCAGAAGAAGCATGATGGTTCGCTTCGACTATGCATAGACTATCGGGCACTTAACAAAATCACCATCAAGAACAAGTATCCAATCCCACGGATCGATGATCTCTTTGATTAGCTTGGAGATGCAAGATACTTCACAAAGCTCGATTTGAGGAGCGGATACTACCAAGTCCGCATAGCCGAAGGGGACGAACCAAAGACGGCATACGTTACGCGGTATGGATCTTATGAATTTCTAATCATGCCCTTTGGTCTCACGAACGTGCCGGCCACATTCTGCACTCTCATGAACAAGGTACTTGCTCCGTTCCTTGATCGTTTTGTGGTAGTCTATCTGGATGATATCGTCATCTATAGTAAGACCTTGGAGGAACACATAGAACACTTGTGACAAGTGTTCTCCACATTGAGGGACCATCAACTCTATGTCAAGAAGGAGAAGTGCTCCTTCGCCCAAGAAGAAGTACCTTTCTTGGGACACATAATTGGCAAGGGAAAATTACGCATGGATCCGGCCAAGGTGCAAGCTATTCTTGAGTGGGAGCCTCCCACCAAGGTCACTGAGTTAAGATCTTTTCTTGGCTTGGTAAACTACTATCGCCGGTTCATCCAAGGCTATTCTTCTGTGGCTGCCCCACTCACTGATTTGTTGAAGAAGAAGCAGGTATGGAACTGGAGCCCCAAGTGCCAACAAGCCTTTGAAGCTTTGAGGAAGGCTGTAACTGAAGAGCCTGTACTTGCTCTACCTGACCTCAACAAATCCTTTGAGCTACACACTGATGCTTCCGACTTCGCTATTGGAGGGGTTTTGATGCAAGAGGGCCACCCTATTGCCTTTGAAAGCCGGAAGCTTAATGATACTGAGAAGAGGTACACGGTGCAAGAAAAGGAGATGACCGCGATAGTTCATTGTCTTCGAACATGGAGACATTATCTACTTAGGAGCAAGTTTGTGATCAAGACCGACAACGTAGCCACCAGTTACTTCCAGACCCAGAAGAAGCTTACTCCCAAACAGGCACGGTGGCAGGATTTCCTTGCAGAATTCGAGTATATCATGGAGTACAAGCCAGGTAAGGCTAACCTGGTAGCTGATGCTCTTAGTCATAAGAGCACCCTTGCCAGCATCTGTCGACCCCAGAGCACTTTGAGGGAGCGCATTAAGGACGGGCTGAAGCATGACAAGATAGCCCGATCCATCCTTAGCCTTGTGGAGGAAGGCAAGACCCGAAGGTTTTGGGTCGAGGATGGTTTGTTACTCACAAAAGGCCAGCGCATATATGTACCTTCTCATGACAACATTCGAAGAGAGGTGCTGAAAGAATGTCATGATAGTAAGTGGGCATGTCACCCTGGCCTACACCGCACGCTGGCACTTGTAGGAGAGTCCTACTATTGGCCTCAGATGAAAGATGATGTTAGGGCCTATGTAAAGACTTGTCTTGTATGTCAGCAAGACAAGGTGGAACAGGCATTACCCGCCGGACTACTACAGCCTCTCCCAATCCCTGAACGTCCCTAGGAGAGCATTTCTATGGACTTCATCGTGGGACTACCCACGAGTGAAGGTTTCAATTGGATTATTGTGGTGGTGGATCGGTACTCGAAGTATGCCACCTTCATTCCTGCACC
Source organism: Vachellia pachyceras (assembly GCA_025593235.1). Lineage (NCBI taxonomy): Eukaryota > Viridiplantae > Streptophyta > Magnoliopsida > Fabales > Fabaceae > Vachellia > Vachellia pachyceras. Next base: position 20,888 of record JANTPZ010153463.1, on the reverse strand, counting down.
CAAAGAATGTTCCGCTGAACAGACAGCCCAACTATTCTTCAAACATGTTGTTAAGTATTGGGGGCTGCCTTGTTCGATAATCAGTGATCGAGATACTCGCTTCACAGGGAGGTTCTGGACGGAGTTGTTTAAGCTCATGGGTTCTGAGCTCAACTTCTCCACAAGTTTTCACCCTCAAACTGATGGGCAGACTGAGAGGGTGAATGCTCTCTTGGAGCTCTACTTGAGGCACTATGTGAGTGCCAATCATCGAGATTGGGCAAAGTTGCTCGATGTAGCCCAATTCTCATACAATCTCCAGAGAAGCGAGTCCACCGGGCGAAGTCCCTTCGAGGCCGTCATGGGTCAACAACCCTTAACCCCAAGTTCAATTGCCACAGGATATAAGGGTCCCAGTCCTCCTGCATACAAGTTTGCAAAGGACTGGAATGATCAAGCTGATATTGCTCGGGCCTACTTGGAGAAAGCCTCCAAGAAGATGAAGAAATGGGCCGACAAGAAGAGACGACCACTGGAGTTGCAAGTCAGGGACCTCGTCCTTGTCAAGATGTACTCCTATGCGAGGTTGGAAGAAAGGCATAGGGGTCTCCTCCGAAGATATGAAGGACCTTTCCCCATTCTCAAGAAAGTTGGGACCCAAGCCTACAAGGTCGAGCTGCCCGCCGGAATCAAGTATCACCTCATCTTCCATGTGAGTTTACTTAAACCTTATCATGGTGATCCCTCAAATCCGGACAGAGGCATCTCACGACGCGCATCAATGAGCATCAAAGTTCAACATGATAAACAGGTTGAAGAAATACTTGCTGACCGAAAGGTGCGCCGATCCAACAATCCTCCAATCCATGAACTTCTTGTCAAGTGGAAGGGACTTCCTGAAAGTGAAGCAAGCTGGGAGCCCATTTCACATTTGTGGCAATTCCGGGATCAGATCGAAGCCTATGAGGCAACAAAGGCAACGAGGACGTCGCCAGGATAGGTGGGGGAGGATGTCACGGTCTATTCTGGAGAACCCTAGAATTCTCTAGATTTCTCTTGGGAACACTTGTACATACTAGGATATTCTAGAGTTCTCCTCACATTTTTCATATGTGTAAATATCTAGCATAAATATCTAGATATTTTAGGAGAGGATTTTAGAAGGTCGATAATGGCCGTCGGATTGAATCGATCTCCACCGTCCATTAAGGAGGTGGGAATAGTAAGGAGGTGGGAGTTTGCCTATAAATACCTCACCCCTCCTCATTTGTAACCATCAAGCATTTGAGCAATATACAAGCATTCTCCCAAGTTCCATCTCTCAAGTTCTCTCTAAGTCTTTCCTTAGTTCTCAAGAGCTAAGTCTTAGACTTGTAGGCTTACTAGCAAAGTACTGAGCAAGGGTTTGAGCAATATTTGCTAGGCCGCACGGTGCTTCATCAGGTAAATTACTAAGCCCGTGACATAAGGCACCTTCTCAAAGTGTGTATCTTGTAGCAGAATTTCAACCACGTCATCAAGCAATAAGATTTTTAAGATTTTTTTCCTTTCCCCACAAAAAAACGGGGACCATTTTCTACAGGGGAAATATAAAACTAAAAGAAAGGTGACGATGATCAAGGATCATGAGATTCCTGATTCCTATGCACTGCTCGATCAGAATCAAGAAGCTCTTCCTGGAAAAGTTTTCAAAAAAAAATGGCAATAAACTCTTCTTCATGCTCTTAAAGATGGAGTAAGGAGGGTTTGTCTTATATTTTCAAAGTACAAGCTTTTGAAAAAAAGCCACAGAGAGTGGACGGTGAAGATGGAATAAGGAGGGTTTGTCTTATATTTTTACAGTGGGCATTATTGGAATATCAGAATTCATGAGGGTAAAATAGTCTATAAATTTAGCTCCGTCCAAACACCAAGTTGAAAGGAATCAAAATTAGGGGAGGGGAGGGAAGATGAGCCAAAATTTTGACTCCCCTCCTCTCCAATAATCCAAACCAAATGAGGGAAGGGAATCATTTTTCTTCCCTTCCCCTAGTCTACCTCCAAACCAAACAACCATTTGCCTCCTCCAACCATCTCTACAAAAAAATTGAAAATGCTAATAACAAACTCATTTCATCTTACCTTGACCCCCTTCTCACAACCTCAGCTTCCAAGCATGCTTTCCTCTCCTCCAACTATCTCTGCAACCAAGGGATTGTTAATGCTACTCATATTCCCCATCAACTTCCTTTGATTTAGATCTATCATCTTTGCCGTCGATGATCCTCTACCTTCATTGTCGAGCTTTACCTCCCTCATCCTCTTTACAGTTTTCATCATCCATCCATCCACAAATCTATCATTGGTGGCGCTGTTCTCCATCTCCTCCATCCATGTCTTCCCCATTCTTTATTTGTAGATCTCTTTCTTTCTTTTTAACCTTATTCTGTAATTTTGTGCTTGTAGTATATGTTTCTTTGTGAGTATGAGAGTTTTTTTGTTAACGAAATCAATATTCACATATTATGGATGCCCATTGGTTTACTCTGTCTCTTCCTTGTTTCGATTTCTTTTTCCAATTTAGTATAGACATGTTAGCCGATGCCCACCCAAACATGCATGGATTACACCTAGCTCATTTAAGATGGATTTAAACATGTTCCACATGGGTACGGGCTAACCCTTTTCCGTTTATTATTATATGAGGGAGTTATGGGTTGACCTTTGGGCTACCCTATCCCTCTCATTGCTCATCCCTAGGCTATGCTTCAAATAAGCATGCTTGTTTAAATATGCCAGCCTTTTATTTTAAAGGCTTATCCTACAAGCCAGTAGGTCTAGCCTATTTAATTACGTGTAATATTTAAATAGGTTTAACACCTATTTAAAGTCTTCCATTTGTAAAAATATGGGCTTTAAAACCAACATATACTAGCATGAAAACCGCCTTTTAGATTGCATAAAAAGGCCTTTTAGGCTAGCTTAGATAAGAGCGGTTTAGGAAGTATGTACTTTTAGACCACATATAGATACGAAAGGTGGCTTTTTAAAAAAAAAAATAGCCACGAGTGCCTTTGCTCCTATTGTGGCACCAGTTATTCCTTTTCTTCCTCCTTTTCGCCTTCCTTCTCAATTATTGGCAGGGGAATGAGAAAATAGAGAAACATTTACACATGGCCATTGCAAAGTTCAGATATAACACATATCTACTTGTTCATTTCAGAGTTAAGCTATTACATAGGAGTATATCAGAAAGTAAAGAAAATTTAAAGAAATTATTATACAAAAATTACATAAACTCACAGTGGCGAAGATCGTGCTATATGAGATGAAATCCACGCCTGCAATCAAATTCCAACAACACTTATGCTCATGCTAACCTTTGAGATCATGCTTACACTTGAGATCATGTCGTTCGCTTACACTCATGCTCGATCTTACTCCTCCTTACAGAAATCCCCGCCTGTAATTGACCTTTGACATTGCTTACACTTACACTTAGCGTTCCCGCCTGCAATCGTGTCTATTTCTGGGGAAAGAAATTAAAGAGGGAGAAGAAGAAGAAGAAACCAGATCTAAGAAAAATATATGAATAAGCACTTAAAGATTTGGCAGTAGACAAGAGGGAGGTGGTTGGATCTAAGACCTATAAGGTGAAATCTTCGATGCAGAGACTTCCATTCCATTGATGGCATTGGAGTGGATGAAGGCGATGAGGGGGTGGCAATGATGGTGTTATAGAGGAGGAAGACGAAGAGGGGCTGGAAAGGAGGAGATTGGGAAGAAGAGCGTGACCTAAATTGTTTGGAGCTGATGAAAGAGAAGTTATCACGATAAGAAGATTTGAAGTGTAGAGCTTTTAAACATTTTACACAACATGAACTAAGATGCTATCTAATTTAGAAATCATAAATTTAGTTGCGGCCTAAAATATTTTTTTATACCACATATATTAAGGTGCGGTTTAAATGAAGTATTTTTTAGACTAAATCTTTTATGGTGAGGTTTAAATAATATTCATATTTACAAAAATGCACAATCCTATTTTTCAAACCTTATCCTTTAAATATTGTTTAAAAGGAGTGGTCTAAATAAGTATTTTTCTACTAGTGATAAACTAGAGGTTTTGTTAGGCTTAAAACCTATTTTCAACATTCAATGCTAGAAAAATGATACCTTTCCAAAATCCTAAATTGTTAGTAGGCATCTAAAAATATTTCAAACTATACCATGCCTTCTAAATATTAGTTATATTAGGCAAGTTGCAAAAAGTTTAACTGACAGAGGTTAGAGAGTTGCTATAAAACGGTTATGTTGTTAGACACATTATCACTCTCACAACAACGCACACTAGTCTCACTCTATATATATGCATTGAATCAATCAGTGAATAATCAAGTGAGCTTGGATATTATTCAAAATCTGTAGTTGTGTGATATGGTATTAGAGTCAGGGGGAACCACCATCTGACTCCAATTGCCGGCGACCACTCTAAAATAGAGGTGCTCACTGTGAGGCGATCTCCCTTGTGTAAGAATGTTCGGATCAAGCTCCAGTGTCAATAGTGAAATGGCGACAACCACTCAATTCTCTGTGGCCTCACAACGAGGGTTCTCCAATAAGAAGATTTTGATGATCAAAATTTCCTCCTATGGAAATAACAAGTTTATCTGATGGTTCAACAGCATCGTATGCACCATTTCCTTGATGGCACAGTAGTAATCTCGGCTATGATGATACAGGAAAAAGACAGGCCTGAACTCACTGTTCCCAACCCTGCCTTTGATGAATATGAGTCCCTTGACTCTACACTAGCATCCTGGCTCCTAGCGCCAGTAGCTTCGTCCATTCTTCCAGAACTCGTAGGCCTAGAATCTGCCGCACAAATATGGAATAAGATGATTATTCAAAATCTATAGTTATGTGATATGGTATCAGAGCTAAGGGGAACAGCCATCCGACTCCAATTGCCGGCGACCACTCTAAAACAGATATTTTTATTGTGATGCGATCTCCCTTCAAGATTGATCCCTTATGTAAGAATGTCCGGATCAAGCTCCAGTGTCAACAGTGAAATGGCGATAACCACTCAATTCTCTGTGGCCTCACAACGGAGGTTCTCCAATAAGAAGATCACAGTTCGTCTTGATGATCAAAATTTCCTCTTATGGAAATAACAAGTTTATCTTATGGTTAAACAGCATCATATGCACCATTTCCTTGATGGCACAATAGCAATCCCGCCTACGATGATACAGGAAAAAGACAGGCCTGAACTCACTGTTCCCAACTCTGCCTTTGATGAATATGAGTCCCTTAACTCTACACTAGCATCGTGGCTCCTAGCGTCAATGGCTTCATCCATTATTCCCAAACTCGTAAGCCTAGAATTTGCCGCACAAATATGGAATAAGCTGATTAAACTCTACTCTAACAAGTATGATTCCAAAATTCTTCTATACAAGAAACAACTGAGCAGCTTGAAGAAAGGAGTCTAAGTATAAGGGAGTACTTGGCTAATATCATATCCGTGTGTGATCATCTGGCCATGCTTAACGAAAAGGTCGATGATGCAACTCAAGCCTCGTATATACTCAATGGACTTACCTCTGAGTATGAAGCAGTCATCACAGTAATCAATTCAGCTCATCCACGATTTGACATCAACACAGTTACTACTATGCTTGTTGACACAGATGTATGGCATAAGATACTTCTAATGAATAGCGTCCCAGGCTAGGCTCACTATATGCAGCACATATACAATGAAAACGGCAAACCTGAAGACACCTATGAATTTTATTTGCAAGCACCATTTGCTGGCAATATTAGAGGCTATTGACCACCCACTGGTTTCACTCGTGGAGGTCATTTCAACAGAGGGCGCGAGTGATCATTCAACTCTCACCTTCAGTGTCAAATTTTCACTAAGATTGGGCACTTTGCATCAGATTGTTACTTCAGGTTTGATAACACATTCCATCCTTCTCGATTAGCTGATCCTTCTGCTTATTTTGCAACCATGAGTACACGAACAATCATTATTCTTGGAAATTAGTAGCGCCTGCTCAACAACCTTAAATGCATGGCTCAGTCAATATGAATACTAACTAGCATGAATATGAAACTGCCAACGCTGCACAAACCAAACCATCTGAAAGTTAAGATGTCATACCAGCATTGTCCTAAGCATATATAGCTACAATTGCCTCAATTGATGAGACCAACTGGTACTATGACTCTGGAGCTACTCGCCACATCACTTATGATCCAACTACTCTCAACATTCTGACTACAGGTCCCACTCACGGGAATATTCAAGTCGAAATGGGTAAGACTGCGGATATTACTCATATAGGTGACATGTTTATCCACTCTTCTTTTACTCCTTTTCTCGTGCGACATGTACTGTGTATACCCTGTATGAAAAAGAATATATTCTCAATTGCTCAATTTACAAAAGAAAATCAAGTCTTAGTTGAATTCTTCCCTCATAAGAGTGTGGTGAAGGACTTGCAGACGCAACATATCCTTATACGTGGACCTGAACGTTGTGGTTAGTATCCTGTGACCCAACCAACATATATTCATCCCAGAGTAGCTGTCACTGGTGAAGCCTACTCTATCAATGCAGCTGATCAACTTACACTATAGCACCAATGCCTGGGTCACCCTTCTCTCCAAATCATCAAGCTTGTCTTCAAGCAAAGTGCAATTCCTTTTATTGATGACACAATTTCCATTCTGTGTAGTGTGTGTCAGCTAGGCAAGAGTCATAAACTCCCATTAGGTTTTTCTTCTACTGTGTATCATAGACCTCTTAAATTGATGGCAATGGATATTTGGGCACCTGCACCCCTTATTTCTCATGGATTTGTTTATTATGTCGGGTTTATTGATGCATTCAGTTATTTTTCATCACTACTAGAAAATCACATATTAGCGAAGAAAATTAGCGACGGCTTTAATATTCCTTTCTAAATAGCCTAGTTAGCAAGGAATTTAGCGAGGACTATTAAATTCCTCTCTAATTTCTAAATTAGCGAGGAAAATTAGAGACGATTTGAATATTCCTCTCTAAATTGCCTGATTAGCGAGGAATTTAGTGAGGAATATTATATTCCTTTCTAATTTTTCAAATTAGTGAGGAAAATTAGCGACGACGTGTATATTCCTCTCTAAATTTTTGGAGAAAAATTAGCAAAAGCATACCCATTCCTCTTTAAATTGTATAATTAGTAAATAATTTAGAAATGACTAATACTTCTTCTCTAAATAATGAGAAAGATTAGTGAAGGCATCCATAATCCTCTTTAAATTGTCTAATTAGCAATAAATTATTAAAGATAAATTCAGATTCATTACTTTGTATTTTTGAAAAACTACACTCCCTTCAAAAATATTTTCACATTCCCTCCCTTAGTTATAAAGGCTCAAAACACACTCTTCTTTGAAAAAATTCACTTTCCCTCCACACTCATCTCTCCTCCGCCTATTCGCCTCTTAAATCCTTAATCCTCTAGCTTCTTGCACTAGTTCCATTCATCTTGTCCCCTCGCTCTCCTCTACACAATGCTATTCCTTCTCCCTCTCTTGTATTCCAATAGTCCCTTTCGATCCATCTCACCATAGCTAGCCGTGGCTCCTCATCTTCTCAACACTCTACAGCCTCCATCGCTCTATGCTTCGACTGATATCTTGATGAGGAATACCACTATGGCACCGGTGCTCTGAGCTGCATCTTTGAGTCTTCGCTTTCATGCCACTCATCCTCCACTCTGTCTCCAATATTCCCTTTTGTTTTCATTTTTGCAGGTTTTCATTTTCATTTTTGGGTCACTCATCCTCTGCTCTGAGCTGTGGCACTGCTGAGTCACCGAGTAGGTTAGCTAGTTTAGGACCAAGTTGACATTGCAGGGGAAGAAGATTTAGGGATATTGCTGGATGATAGTCAAATGCAAATCTGAATCTGATTCTGGATATACCTGCCTTTGAGTATGCAGATGCATGGGATTTGGGGTTCAATTGTGCTGGGTTGGCAGATGATGCAGGATTTGATTTCACTAAGGATTTCAAGAGCGTGCAAACCACCAGCCTCAATTTTGGAAAAGACCGTTTCGATATATTCAGGTTTGTTTATCCATTTATCGCTTTCTTGATGGTAAGGAGAAAGGGGTTCTGTTTATTCAGGTTTGTTAAGTGCTAGATTTAATGTTTTACAAAACCATGCATTTTGGAGTTGTGCATGAGTAAATTTAAATCTACTATGATGGGCTCTCTTCTTTTACTGCAGCCTATTTATTCCCTAGCATCTTAAATCCTGAAATCCTTGAAGGTTTGCTTGGATCAGGTTTGGCCCAAAAAACCACTATTAGCATCTTGAATGTTATGGGTTTTCTTTTATCGTACTCAAATATACATGCTGAAATTTGGTCTTTTGCTATATAAAATGGGGGAATTCATTCCCAGGTTTAAACTGAGGCTGAGAGACCATAAAACAAAAACTGCTTAACTTTGGTATAAGCATAGCTCCTAGAAGTGCCAGAGCAGATTTTCCTCTTTCTGTTAATAGTAAAACAAATAATCACACGGGTTGTGTGTCTTCTTTTCTTGGATGAATGTCTTGTTCTGAACGATTATGATTTGAACAAGTCAAGTATTTTTTATGCTAAAGCTGGGATTGGTCTTAGTGCATCTTTGATGAAGCTTGTTTCTTGGTATGACAACGAGTTGGGATTGGTCTTGAACATAGCTTGACTTGGTATTTTGCATGTGAACTTTAGTATACAAGCACAAGCATTTTGAGTTTGTTGTTTTTTTAGTCCACAAAACTAAAGGGCGTAACTATTATTTCCAGAAGCTCAGAAACTTCTTTTGTAGCATTCAATTTGAGCCTTCAAAAGCTGACTCATGCTTGTTTATACTACATGATGATTAGGGGTCATATACCTATTGATATATGTTGATGATTTGGTCATTACAGGGTCAAATGAAGGAAGTATCACTCAGTTAATCAACTACATAAAGACCATGTTCTCACTGAAGGTGCTAGGGGAACTGTCCTACTTCCAAGGAATTGAATTTTATCGCTCATCAGTAGAAATATTCCTATCTCAAAAAAATACATTAGTCAGTTGCTTGAGGAAACTAGCATGGTAGCAGCAAATGCTACCTTTACTCCTATGGTCGCTAACATACAACTTTAGTCAAACGAAGGAGAAATTTTTCAGGATGCCAAACTCTACCACAGTATCCTTAGGAAGCTACAGTATCTATGTTACAGCTGTCCTGAGTTGGCTTTTGCTGTGAACAGCTTAAGCCAGTTTTTACAAGAACCACACTATACCCGCTGGCGATGCACCAAGAGGATCTTGTGTTATTTAGAGGGAACAACAACTCATGGTATACTACTCAAACCAACTGCTCAATTGAGTGCAGGCCTTTGCAGATGCAGACTGGGGTGTACCAATAAGGAAGATAGCATGTCAATGAGTGGCTTCTGCACCTAGCTTGGACTAAATCCCATTACGTGGATATCCCGTAAGTAACAGGCTGTGTCACGCTCAACGACGGAGGCAGAATACAGGAGTGTTGTTGATTCTGTCATAGAAATATTATGGGTAATGGCACTACTCTGGGAGATGAAAATCGAAGCAATAGGAGCACTCATGGTATGGTGTGATAGCTCTGGGACAGTAGCCCTTGCTACAAACCCCGTTCTTCACTCAAAGACTAACACTACCAGAAAAATGCCATTTAGCGACGGAAAATCCGTCGCTAAATGGCTACTTTCTGTCGCTAAAATGAGGGTCACTAATATTTTTTGTTGCTAAATGGAAATTTTCTAATGGAAAATGGCCATTTAGCAATGGATTTTTCCGTCGCTAAATGACATTTTTCTGGTAGTGTAAACACGTGGAGCTTGACCTGCATTTTGTTCGAGAGAAAGTGGCTGCTGGGTTGGTTCAAGTAGGCTACATTCCAGCCTGTGAATAAGTGGCTGACATTCTGATGAAGCCTTTACCTCTGGGGATGTTTCATCTGCTGCAGACGAGACTCAATGTTATGGGACAAGAGGAAGTGGTCTACCATTCACCAAATTATGTTAATGATCTTTATAGTTAACAGTAGAGTTTGTTAATGAGCATTTTTTTGTTTCAACAAAGAAAGACTAGCATAAGGTATATTAGTTATATTAGGCAAGTTGCAAAACATTTAACTGACAGAGGTTAGAGTTGTTGAAAAACGGTTATGCTGTTAAACTCGTCATCACTCTCACAACAACGCACACTACTCTCACTCTAGATATATGTACTGAATCAGTCAGTGAATAATCAAGTGAGCTTGGATATTATTCAAAATCTGTGGTTGTGTGATACGAAAGGCTTAGGCTTGAATATAAGAAAAAGCATGTATACAAACATAGACTCAGGCTAAAGCTTTGATCCCACATTATAGGGTTAGGCTTATTTAGCCAAAGCTTGGCTTGGCCAGCCTATTTTCACCCTATTTATATTAATGAATGATAGTGAAATCATTGAATATATATTAAATTCAAAAAAAAATTTAATTTTCCCTTATATTCAATTTTCTCCCTCTCTCTGTATAAATAAAAATTAATATGGATGTCCTTAGAGTTGTTTTTTTTTCAATTTGAAATTTGATCCCCAACTTTTTTTCTTCTTTTTTTTTAAATTCTTTAACTTTCTATCATTAGATGTGTTAGTCTCCACCTTTACATAAGTATTAACACCATAAAAGATTCCGTTAATTAGTCCCAAAATAAAAAAAAGAATTAATAACTATTTATAACTCAGAATTAATAACTCAGTTCGCAGTCCATACACGCTCTCCCCAGCCAGCCCTGTCTATATTGCATACTCACTATTTTCCATATTCCAAAATGACTATTTAACGGCTTCAGACGAATTTTGATGACATTCCTTTTCTATACGGACTCTTCATTAGTTTCATCTCGCATATGTGTTTTGAGTCAACTTAGCGTTCATCATTTATGCGTGCGTGTGCGTGTGTAGAAAATAAAGACAAACATATAACTGTTGTTGGTAAATGTAATAAACAGATTCAATATTTTAATTACCTATGTTGTATATATCTACTACAAATTTCTGTAAGAATTTTGATGATTTTTTTTAATCATCAAAAGGAAGATAACAAACTCTCCAAGTAATCAATCCCCAAGTCCTGAAACACAACAACATCTACTTCATTCCCCAAATTCGCCATCGCCCTTTTAGGTTCAGGTTCTTCTATAATATTTCTCAATCTTCTTTTCTTTGAAATAATATTGCTGCAATTTTCAGAATAGTCCTCCTCATTACAAGCTGAAGGAGTAGAGGTAGCAGTAATATTAGGTTTATTATTGGTACTGCTGTGACTTCCCTTGATGAGATCAAACCCTAAAGCATTTGCAACAATCTCAAGTGGGAAATTCAAGTATGCTTTGTGACCTCTAATTCTCAGAGCTGCTTTATCATAAGCTAAAGCTGCTTCTTCAGCTGTCTCAAATGTCCCAAGCCAAACCCTAGCTCCATTCCTTGACGAGTCCCTAATTTCTGCTGCATATTTTCCCCATGGCCTTCTTCTCACTCCTCTGTAATGTCTTCTTTGATGATCACCTTCCTTAGTATTATTATTATTCTTTGCACTCATACCACCACCACCACCTTCTTTTTCTTCCTCTTCTACCTTCTTACAACTGGATTCAATATTTCTGCAGATTCCCAGATTGTTGTTACTGTAATTGCACGTGTCTGCTTGAAAAAGGTTCTCTGGAAAATCAGATAAAATTTCTTCCCATGCTTCAGCTCCCATTGATACCCATCTCCCCAAACTTGGAAGCCTTTGTAGAATCTCCATAGATTCATCTCCTGATCCATCAAGATTTGGAAACCCTTCCCATGATGATGGTTTCAATGATGATCCTGCTGCATTATTTTTTGTTGTGTTGATAACCCTAGCCCATATGTTCTCAAGAATCCCTTCTGACGATGAATCAGCAGCTGCATGATGATGAAGACTACTTTTCTGGTTCATCTGATAATTCAAATTTGGATTCTTCAACTCTGACGAATACGGCTCCATTGCCACGAAGCCAAAGCTCGGTTTTGCTTGATGATCACTATGAGTTGCCAAATTATTTAGAAAGTGACAGTTAGTTGAAGGAAGCAGAAAACAAACTATGATATATATATATATATATATAAAGAAAAATACAGATATATATGAAGTGTGGATACACACACACGCATACAGCTAAGCTAATGGATTTGCTTTATCTTGATATAATAGAATGAGATGAAGATGCAAGTTGGAAATTTGTAGAAATTGTTCAGTGACCAGCTAATTTAGGGAGAATTTGAGGGTTTTCAATACTAAGGAAAGTGTTTAAATAATGGGAATGCATTATTTTAAGGCTCTTTCCTTGACTTGTGTGCTTGCTCAATCATTTGAAAACCTTATGAATTCTTTCCAATCAATGCATTGAAACTGGAATGTTATCATCAGTATTATTATTTTTTATTTATTGAATTGTTTATTCATGGTTGACTTTGTACAAGAATTAAACAACGAGGCTGAAGCATTTGAAAGCTGGCAATTGGAGATTAATTGTTTTCAAATTTTGTGTGATGTCTGTGATCTTTAAAATCGTCGAAGTATATATCGAACAACCCTCTAAAGTTTGTCTGACTTGTAAGAAATCCATGACGAGGTTAATCAATTTTGAATTATAAAATTTTATTGAGTACAAGACAAAAAACCAACGGTTGACGTAGATTTCTTCGTTTTGTTCCATGTAACATCGAATACATAAATAAATTGACATTATTAACTAATCTGTCATGAAGTTTCTTGCCTTCAAAGCTAGAAATAAAAGGTATCATTATAATATATTGCTGCTTTTTCCCCATGAGTTTTATTTCTCTTTTTTGTTAATTGTTTTAGGAAGTTAAAATGATTAAAGGAGAACTCATCCAATTGATATATTATTCATTCCAGATAAAATATAAAATATGCTTATTAATTATATCAGGAAAAAGGATAGAATACAAACTGAGATTGGAACCAGTCTCGTTTCATAGAATTCAAAGAGCCTTAGTTATTAATATTGCGACCAGTCAGAAGTTTATTACTTCTTGTGATTTCTTAGTTAACATGCATTGCATGAATAACTGAGTTTAATACTTCTTAACTCCTTAATATAAAACCTACTTTAAAATTTATTTTTTTTATTAAAGTGGTTTTATGTTAAAGGATAAAAGTGTAGATAATTAGCAGTTGACATTGAAATCTTATAAGTAATATTTTGAACAACGATGACGTGTAATTTATATGATCTTCATGTGATCTAATGAGAAGATCAACCATTATATGGTCAGAATATATAAACTTTTCAAATATTTCTCCAGTTCTAAAGGTAAGAGTTATTTAAGGTGTTTAGTTTAGTTTTAAATATACATAAAATATAATTTTCATCTAAATTTATAATTTTTTTAAAATTATCCCTATTTAATTATACACATTAATGAGCTTTCATAAAAAAGCAGTTACAATGTAAATAATTAAAGAGGATATTTTAGAGAAATCAATACATAATTTTTTATAAATAATCAGCTTAACTAATTTTCTGTATTTTTGAAAATTAATTATCTGAAAGTCATACATTAAGAACTAGAGAGATGTGTGTATCCAATGATATATGTTCCTTTTGAAGATGTGTTCATCCTTTACAAATGGACACAAGTAAAATAATTCGATCAAGCACGGTTAGGTTGAAAAATAAAAGATTCATTCTTCACATATATGAGGGATCAAACTCACGTATTAGGGATAAATAAGATTATATATATATATATCTCTCTCTCTCACACACAGAACCTTCTCCTAATTAGGGTCTGGTCTAGCTTAAATTTGATCGGACTAGTTAGTTATACGAATACAAAATGATTTGTCATTTAAAAAAAACTTAAGCAGGTGTGGAGCACAGCCAGTCTTGTAATTATAATTGTAATTGGAATTGGGATTGGAATTATGCAAGCAATATTTTAAGCAGCAAGTTGACAGAAGAAACGATCATGATCTGAAATATATATGATTTTCATTTGATAAAAGAAAATATTGGTCACATCGAATACACTTTCGGCGTACATGCGCTAATATAAAACTAAAGTATGCATTAACAATAGTTATCTTAGTTAAGTACCACTTCTAATTCTTATTCTTAATATAAGAACTAATTGACTATTTTGAAGATATTAAATAGGTTAAATATACTATTTTAAAGTATTCATATTTACATTTTCTTTAAGTCAAAACTAATATATGATTCAATAATACACATAAATACATATATTTAAATAATGTCTTTAACTTCTTTTATTTTTTAAATAAAATCATTTGATTCTTATATTAAGGTTGAGAGGTAATTAAAGAACTCAACACCTTTTTCGTGATGATTTAAATTTGAGTTTTCTATATTAAAACAAATCAATCATGCAAGGATAATTTTTCCCAATGATGTCTAATCTGACTCAATTTTATATTATGGTTAGTGTTAATATTGCATATATTGAATGATTTTATATGTAGACTTCACTAATATTATAATAATATAGGAAAGTTCCTATTCAAGCTATCTGACCTAGAGTTGATGATAAGGATGGAACAATGGTGTATGGGCAAACATTAAAACTCGAAATCCTTCAATATGTTAAAAAAAGAAGTCTGCAAGCTGTTACAATATCACCTGCTAATTTGTAATCAAGTCTCTCTAATTTTTTTCATCAGGTTTTCATAATTTAGGTCGCTATAGTTCTCTTTATCAGGTTCTTATAGTTTCACTTATCTCTAACCATATTCTTAAAGTAAAGGTAGCGATAGAAAAACTACATTGCAAGGATCTAATTAAAATAAAGTGAAAACTATAAAGATATGATAAAAACATTACGTGAACAGCATGATTAAAAATTAGATGAAATGGTAGGAATTTGTAGATTAATTTTCCCAAAAAAAAAAAAGAAAGTACAAATAGGAAGAGAAGAAAATATCGCAAATCAAAAGTAGTGGAAGGAGCTGGCGTATAAGAAAGCAGAAGAAACATTTCTTGGAGCAAAAGAGATAGGCTTATGATTAGGAAGATGTTCGAGAATGTAAGCCACACGGTTGGCCATTAGATAAACCTAAACAACAGCTTTGAAATAAAATAGGCTTTATTAACAATCAAGCAAAATGGCATTTTAATATTAATATTTTGAAACTTGCGTGGTTGGTGAAACAAATTCAAGACCATCTGTGTATGTATCTGAATCAATCGTATGTTTATCTTGAAATAACGTACCCAACAAACTTTTGGTTCTGTCTCAATCTTTGTTTTTTTTTTGGGGAAAAAAATGTAGTTCTAGAACATAGCGATTAGATATATTTTGAAACAAAACTATACCAATAATATATAATTCGATGTTTGTATGGGTTTGATTGCCCACTTATCTATCTTCGTTAAATATATTTTATTTACTAATTACATTTGTTTAACATCTCAAGCTGCCCTTTTACATAATTTCAATGTATAAGATTAATCAATAGAAACATCTAAAGAATCCAAGTAAAATTCAATGTAGGCATATCTCCAACGTGATTCAAATATTGGTTTGTCGCATTATGAATGACTAATTCTTTTTGCTTCATACAAGCCCAATCGGTTTTTTATCTTTTTACTCAAAGCAATTTTGTTCAAGACACTTTCGGTATTAAAAATAAACACATCTTTCGGTAAGAATTTAAACCTCAATTCACTATGATGAGATATTAACCCCTTTCATTATAAAAACAATGTCAGTTAGTAGCCCTATTGGTATTTTTAATTAATTGAATACAAACGATAATAAAGAGCCCAAGTTTAAGAAAGCTGGGCTTGTTTATATTTTATAAGCCCATTAAAGGTCCATTTGAGGATGACCCTCATCCTCATGGTTAAAAGTGAAGGAAAATGTTGTAACAAAAGAAAAGTGAAGGAAAATGATTTTCTGGAATCATGAAGCACTTGACTCAGTAGAGAGAAAGTTAAAAGAGAAGGAAAATGAAAGGAAGACTATATCATCTAATAGCGGTTTACAAAACCGCTATGTTTTGCAGCTGTTTTGTAAACCACTAGTACATGTATTTGTTGCGGTTAAATAATATAATTATTTAATACGTAATATAATTGCTACTAATACGACCTTTTTGTAGTGATATTTGGATATTTAATAAATAATTAATCAAATATAGTTATTTAAAATATCCAAAGGTATCAAATATTTGGTTTCAGAGTAATAAAAATAGCTCAGGAATTGTAGTATTTTATAAAATTATTCCCAAAATAACGTCTGAACCAGTTTGCTAGAATGGAAAGAAAAATACCCAAAAATCCCCGAACTATGGCTTTTATAAGAAATTCATAAAGGGCATTTTTGGAAAGCAAAATGAGAAAAGAAAAGTCAATGAGGTATCAAATGAATTTTAGGAATTTTTAATAACCTTACACCAGTAAAGTGACTGGAGAGTTCTCGGAAAGTATTTGCTTGGTCACCAAGCAAAGGAAATTTCAAGGAAACTTCTAAGAGAAGCCAAGAAATGGATTAAGGGGTTAGATTTCATCAGTTGGCATGATCATATTTAAAGGGAAATTAAAGATTTTATGTCTATGTGATAGCTAGAAACCATCAGCAGAAAGTTATTTTAGTTTATCAAGTTGTGGGTCCCACTTGTTATTTTAGTTAAGTGTCTAAGACACTTGAGGAGGCCATTTTAGTTGACCAAATCTGCAGAAAAAAAGAGAGGGCCATGGGTTTGGAGAGGAGGAATCAAAGAGTACAAATCCAAGCTAAAATCCAAAGTAAGTTGTGTTCCAACCATGAAATCTCCTCTATTTCATGACTTATACCCCTCATCTTCATTTCTATCTGTTTAGTTTTCTAAAAAAAAAAATGTGTGTTTTGGCTGCTGTACAGTTTTGGTTTTTGAGAGGGAAGGTGAGGAAGTGAAAGGTTTAGATGAAATAGTAGTTAGAAAATAACTCTAAACATGATTTGAAACCTATTGATGGTTGGTTTGTCTTGGTTTGGTGTTCGTATGAATTTTTGGATTCCAACACCAAAGTGGAAGGTGTTGCACGAATTGTGACTGATTATGGATGAATGATTTTGTGTTAAATAATGGTCACAAAGTGGTTTAAAAGTAAGATTATGCATGTGTAAGGAAAAAGAAGTTGACAATTCATACTATTCGGCCATTGGGAAGTAAGAATCATAGGAAAGGAATGTGATTTTGGTGTTTTTGATGCTTGCGTTGAGTTTAAAATGAAAAATTGTGTGGGATACAGGTGAGAAACCACATTTTGAAAGCATTAGAAATAAATATTGGAATTTTGTGCAACAACTTCCCTATGTGAATGTTTTGAGTAATTAAAAGGGAAGGATGTTTCTTTTAATTTATTTGACCTTAAAATGGAATCGACATCCAAAATCATAAATCATAGGGGGTTCATGTTAGATTAATTTTGAACTCATAGTTATAAAAATGCAAAGTTAAGGTTAAAGAGAGGAAGTAGGGGTAGTTAGGAAGAGGTAATGTGATCAATGGTCTAAATGAGTTGTTAATTTTTTTTTTGATGTTATCTAAGACCATTGCACATTAGGGAGGAAGGATTTAACACCCTAGAGTCCAAGAAAAGCAAGAAGAAGAGGTGGCTTAACAATTATTGTTGTACTTATGTTCATTATATTTAATTGCATGATTACTTGCTTTGCTACGATTTGAATGCTATGCCATGGTGCGAATAATAAGGTTTTGATATAATGGAGATTTTCCTCTATGCTATGTTGTCTGACATATAAGATATGCTTAATATTTTATTTTCAAGGTTAATTAAGAATGTATCATGTTTTAAATGCATGTATGTGATTGAATAATAGTTGCTTATGCTACTAAGATTCTCAAGAATCTTGCCTAATCAATGTAACCAAACCCTAGGGCTACCTTTATCTAAGAAGAGAAGAAAGAAGGAGAATACTTGGAGGTTTGATAAGTGCTTGATGAGCATTTGAAAGTTGTAAACACCCATAAAGGTTTATGCATGGTGTATGAGTATTAGCATATATAGTGGTAGATTTATATTTAAGCATGCTAGAATAGATTAAAATGCTCCAAAGGCACTAATATTCCAAGTTAAAGCAATCATACTTCAATTGGACCAAGTATAAACAAAAGAGGATAAAATTCAACAAAATTGAATATAAAGTTGACTGCTTTGTTTTGAAGCCATTGATTGAGTTAGGATGTGATATTTCACCCAAAAATAGATATGATTTTTCTCTTTAAAATGATTGGTATTTTGTCCGATAACTACGTTTAGAGATAGACCTTACAAAATTGGGCAAAAATACTAAAAAAATAGAAAATGACCAAATGAATAGTAACTTTTAAAATTAAAACTGGGCATGATTTTGAAGTAAAATTGTCTAAAACTTATTTTTTTCCTTTCAAGCTTATCCAGTTATCTTCTCATAGAACTTGGAATCACTTAATTCTGATTTTTCTACAATTAATTATGATTTTTTAAAGTTGATGCCATTTTTTGGATTCTGTGAATAGTAATCTAAAAGCAAAAAAATTTTAAACTCCACTTTTCACATCTTATGACTAACTAAAGTGATTTCAAATGCTTCCTTTGGGTATGTTAATGGGATAAAACTAAGGGCATTACACAATCACCTCAGAGACCTCATTGGCCATCGGCCATCAACCGTTGTCGTCAGAGCCCCTCTTATTAGCTACCGCTGGCCACCGACCTTTGACACTGGAGCTCCTTCATAAAGGAAAGTTGATCATACTTAATGAAATCTTAGTAATCTCTATGTGAAAATTATGAATGAAATGAAAGTATGGATTTATTACTCGGTAAATTAAATGAAAGTTGGTAATACATAATGAAATTTTGACAATCCTTATAAAAAAAATTGTGAACGAGTTGGAAATGTGATTTGGTTACTTGATAAACAAGAGTTGGTAATAACTAATAAAATATGGAAATGCCTTAACCAAACCTGTGAATGAATTGAAAATGTGGATTTGTTACTTGATAAACAAAAGTTGTTAATACCTAATATAGGGAATGTCTTAAAAAATTGGGAATACATTATAGTCTTTTCCCTCCTATTTTGTCGTTTTCCTTTAATTTCAAATATCCCACTTTGGTATTGGTTTCTTATTTGTCATTATGAAATCTTCTCACACGCTTATGTTATTTACCATTTTTCAAATTCTTTTTGTGTAATTTTTCCCATTTATTATAATTAAATAATTTATCTAACTTCGTTAATATACTAAACTAGTCAATTAGCCTTTTTGAATACTAAGGATGATAGAGTATTTGGCTAGAAATTGTTTTAGTGTTAATGTATTGAAAGAAATTGTTGAGTAAAAAGTGTAAAACTACATGGGCTATGAGGGTAGGTGTCTGTATATGTTATTTAATTTTAAAAAACCTTTTAAATCAAATACAATAAATTAATGGGAAAACGATATTGGAAATATATATAATTACGTACCCGTTAAAAAGAAAATAAGTTTAAGAATTTAAAAGACCACTCCCTCGTTCTTTAATGTAGGGTTTTGTAGATATTAAAAATATTATTTAGACCAGTTATTTATAAAAAAATATGTTGGGTTTTTTCTAAAATGTCCCATTTATTCATTTTTCTTGAAATTATACCTTCATAGAAACCTTCATAATGTCAGTCAATAGGATAATTCGAAAAAAAATTAATTTAGAAAATAAAATGGGTTTAATGTTTTTATTTGAAAACAAAATAAAGCCATTAGCTCAGTATCTGGGTATCTAGGATGAGAAGGAGTATTGGTACAGTTATTTAATTTTTTTTTTGAGCTAAAGTTTTTTACTAGCTCAATATCTATTATCTAGGACGAGGAGTATTAATTCTGTTACTTAAATTTTTTTGAGCAATTTTTTATTTAAATTTTTTGATAAAATATAGTATAAATTTACTTAATCCATTAGGCTAAGAGTTATATATAAATTTTTAAAATGAAAAATTTAACATTTAATGTAGTACTCACTGGTTACGATTTATTTGACTTTCTTCTAAATCATTACTTATTAATCATGCATAACAAGGAATCATTCATTTATTTAATTTTATTTATCAATCAGTTTTGACATGTTGTACAAAAATTTAAAAAACTTTAAACTGATTTTAAAATTCAACAACTTTTTCAATTCTATCCTTATTTAATAACATTATACCCAATGAAAATAAAGTCAACACAAAAATATATTAAGAGCACAAAAACTCATTTCCTCCACTCCTTATAAATTAACAGATTAGGAAGAGTATTACCGTTCGGGATGATTAGGTAGGACAACAAATTAACAGATTAGATCAACAATATTTTCTGAAGCAAGAAGGCTAAAAATTATTTGAGATCAAGAAGGGTGTGCGTGTGTGTGTGTGTGTGTGTGTGTCAGTTTCAGTAGTTAAACACATCAAAATCCATTCATGCAAGAAAAGCCAGAATTGAAATATATATTAAACCTACTTGGTAGTTGGCATCTAACTGTCTTCACCTGTTCTTCGTATCTCAACGAACACGATTCCTTAATTAGTAATTACAAAATATATGAAACATGTTTGCTACCTTTATTTCAAGTGAAAATTAAAGGCCTATATACCATTGCTTTTGGGGAATTTCTACTAGATTTTTGCTCAAATATATAGCTGAAACAAGTCAGAGTGATGGTACCATACATCCAACTAATAATTATTTTTATCAAATTTAAGAATTGATAATATTAACTTGTTTAATGATATTTAGCATTTAAAAATAACTTAAGTGTGCAATAAATATATTAA
>JANTPZ010153461.1:0-30158 GCA_025593235.1 Vachellia pachyceras | reverse complement strand
ATGAGCCAAGTGACTTGTTTTGAACGCTTAAAGAAGTTTAATACATTTCTAAAAATTATTTATATACATTAATATATTACATATTAGTTTATAAGTCAAATAAATAAGTTTGGAGAACATATTTGAAGGTAACTTCTCCAACTTCTTTGGTATTTCTAAAGAGAAGTGAAACGGCTATTTAGTATGAAGAATTAGAGTTAATGCACTGTTCATACACTATAAACCACGCAATACTCCTTAAATGCATGTACAAATGCATAATTAGATTAATGTCTCTAGCTGGCTAGACCAGCGTAAACTCCACCAGCAATTCAGCACGATGTGCATTTACCAAAACAACGTGTCACTGATTAGGACTGGGCTTGGAAATCCATTTACGTGCTTAACCAGTTCTCTCAACGCAGAGGGAACTAACTGATTTAAGGTTTAGAGGAAATGACATCCTTGAGAGTGATTATAGGGAGTTTAAACATACGTTCAACCGTATTTTTTGGTAAAATGAGATAATCTTTTTCACGTATTTACTCCGATTTAAGTGAAAGGACTTCTCTACCGCGTTCTCAACCGGACCCAGTTTCATATCATGAAATAGCTGGTGTTTCAATTTTACAAAAAAGTCAAGCATGATTAATTAGAAGGTAATCTTAAGTTCTCTAAAGTCCAAACCTCAACTTTAGCCTCTGAACTAAATAATTAAACAATATAACTCTTTGAATGATACATCAAATAATTAAAACTCAAAAAAACTGCGAAGTTAAAATTTTCCGTCGTCAATCATAAAACGAGAAAGGTTTGTTGCAAATTACTCCTTTTTGTTATTTCAAGGAGAATTCAAGCTTTTCTAATTATTTTGGCCTAACAAAGACTTGTTCATCACTACTTGTGCCCACCCCACTGCTGCTATTTAAACTAGCTTCTTATATTCTTCCTTTTGGCCATAAACTTCATTTAACTCCAAGTGGCTATGTACAACAATCACACTTGTACCGAGTTGCAAATTTAGGAATTATGAGTTACAATTCTTTTTTGGGGAGTTATCGTTAATAGATCGATATTGTGCATGTTTGAAAAGAATTTCTTTCAAACCATACACAAAAGTTAAGACAAAACTATCTGAAAATACCTAAAAATCACATTAAAATCCATAAAAATCATATTCGAAATCTGTAAATTCTCATTGGATTCTGTAAATTCCTCTCAGAATCCGTAAAATTATTTTTTCTAATGAATTCCCAAATTACAAGCTTGCTAAACCAAGTCACTAATTGATTCACACACATATGGCAGCGATCAAATACATGCATGAGAATTACATAGTAACATCAAAAATACATTTCAAATTTTATGTCGGCGTGGATTAATTTTGAAGACATTTATGTTATATTATATCATATTTTTGTAATTATTACAAATTGCCAATAAACTTTATAACGTTTGAATACCCACAAGTTATTTGTTAAAATTTGTAAGATATTTTTTATTGGTTATATAAATAACAGTAGTAATACAACCTTTCAAACCAATCACTATCCTAAAATACCTCTTACTAGAAAAGGGCTCACAGAGGCAGCTCTAGCTAGGATGCAAATTGCACCATTAGGCACAATTATTTGTCGTTGGAATGTTGAAGAGATTCATTTTGTGATTAAAAAAAAGAAGAGACTCATTTAAAAATAAAACGCAATGGAACTCAATTTCAACTTTTCTGAAAAATATTAATTAGACAGGTACACTAGGATTTTTGTCATTTACACAAATTGAGATAACATGAAAACAATATGTCATTTATCAATAATATAAATTTTGTTATAATCTAATATTATGTGTTAAAAAATTAATATTGATGCTACTGACACGAGAATGAATAGCATAATTTTCTGTAAAAATTAGTTTTACGCAGACCAATTTAATAACAGCTTAAATATAAAAAATCAGAAAAATTTTGATTAATCTAAAATAATTAATACATACTTAATTCAGCTAGCTATCATGTTTGCATTGTTTTTATTAAATTACTGTTTTTAATGATGTGTATTAGAGATTTTTTTTGAGAATATATTTAAAATCTGTAATTAATATAGATATTTAAAAATTGTAAAACTAAAAAAAATTAAATCGGTACTATCCGTTCTTTAATATAAGAATAAGTTGACTTTTATTAAAAAGATTAAACAATTTAAATATATTATTTAAATGTATTTATATTTATTTTTTATTTAAATTAATTTATCTAATATATAAAATAATTATATACATAAATAATTATTTTTAAATAGTGTATTTAACTTCTTCAATCTCCCTAATAAAATTCAATTAAATACTTAATTAAGGAATATAATAGAGTTAGCATATATCTGTTCATTAATATAAAAGTTATTTAAATTTTTTGAAGAAATTAAGAAAACAAATTAATTATTAATATATCTTTAATTTTTTAAATTAATTTATTTTATTTATAAAGTAATATATAATCCTAAATATATATATATATATATATATGTTATAATTAAATAATTTATTTAATTTTTTATTGTTAAGAACTTTTTATATTGAAAAATTTAAAAAATAGAGGCTTTTTTTAAAAAAAATAGAGGTGTTAAATATCATGTGTAGAGGTAAAGCAGTGTCATGTTTTTCATTTTCCCAAAGGAAGCTCTGTGTTCATCTATAAATATTGCAGAAAGGGACGGTATTCGAAACTGATAATTTAGACCAATTCCCTCGTAGTCTGCTGAAATCCACTCATTCTTGCAGTTCTTTCTTCGCCAATCCTTATCATGGAAGAAGCACTCAGGAGGCTTAACGGGTTGGCTCCGATTCCAGAACCCGACCCACAGGATTCCATCTCCGACCACCCGAAGAAGTGCCCAACCACCACCGCCACGAAGAGGGCGGTCAGAGAAAACGGAGGCACCATGAGGTACCGTGGCGTTCGGCGCAGGCCGTGGGGCCGTTACGCGGCGGAGATAAGAGATCCTCAGTCGAAGGAGCGACGATGGCTCGGCACTTTCGACACGGCAGAGGAAGCTGCATGTGCCTATGACTGCGCCGCCCGAGCCATGCGTGGCCTCAAAGCTCGCACCAATTTCGTCTACCCGACTTCACCGCCTCCCTCTGCAACCACCGAACATCTCTGCTTCCCTCATTTCGCCTTCCCCAAACAATCTTACAATCAAATGAACAAGAACCTTAACTCTCATAACCGCCCTTTAGGGTGGCCTTCTTCTAGTTCTAACCCTCACGTCGCTGATTTTTCTTCTGCTAATTCTTCTATGAACACGTTTCTGTTTCGTGACTACCTGAACTCTGCTTCTAACCCATCTCTGGTCACTTCTGCTCAGCAACTTTACAACCCCTTGAACAACAATATCACATGTTCATGTTCTGGTTCCTCGTCTTCCATATCTTTACCTCCGTCTAGTTCTGTTCCAGGTTGCTGTGTTGTGAATTCTGCTGGTGGCGATATGGATGATTCCAAAATAACTGAAGCTGATGAGGAATCTGAATTCTTTCCTAGGGATCATTCAGACTCTGGATTGTTGGAAGAGATAGTTCATAGGTTCTTACCAAAATCAAAGCCCAACAAGCAGTCGTCGGAGGTTCGAGTGAAAGAGGAGACTCTGTCTCTGTCGACCCCACAGTTGCTTCCACCTTATCAGCCAGTGTATGATCATGGCATGTTCACTTCAACCACCTCTCTGTGCTATGAAAGTCTGAGGAATAAAGAGGGGGCGACCAAGGCTGAGGATTATAATGTGATGTCTTGTGATCATCACCAAGGTTCTACCATGCAGCAATTTGACAGCTTCCAGAATGGGTACAGCACTGGACAAGGCTTACCTCTTGGAAGCGACCTCCACTTGATGATGAACAATGCGGGCTACTCCATCGTGGAAGATATTTGCCGGTACCCAGAGCTTCTTAATGAATTTGTAGCGAGGATGCAAAACGCTTAATTTTAGAATCATTTGTGTTAAATGTTGCTAGCTTAGTTAGGTAAGTGCTGAGCAATCCAAGGAATCAAGTCTGGGTCACCATCATGCATATGTATGTGTTGATTGCTCTCTCTATCTTAGGGTTTTTTTTTTCTTAACGGTAAAATCAAATGGGCTGGTTAGTATCGTCCTATAAACTCGACTATGTACTCTTCTGCATACCCTCCTTTTGGGAAGCAATTTTATTTAGAAAGTTCTGAACTTTAACTATCTCAATTAGCTTCTGGTAAAGCATGTAACCGTTGATTTAGACTCCATGCCATATTGTGTATATGCCTTTTTATGTCTGTGTGCTTCGAATTGGTAATGTAAAAACTAGAAGAGGAATCATCGTCAGAAGGACATGGTCAGGGAAAGTGGCTGGAAATCTTTGTGAACGTGTTACAATCAATTGGTAACTTTGCGCGTTGACTTTGGAACTCGAAAAGTTTTGTGCCCGTTTGCTGCATACTTTTGATCTGCTGCGCCTTGTGTGTTTGTGTTCGTGTATATATTCTTTTTGTTTGAATGTAGTGATGTTGGTTCAAGTGATGCCCAGGTTGTGCTGTCGTTTTCTTCGTTTTCTCTTTGGTTTTTGCTGCTATGCCTATGTGTGGGATTGTGATCAAAACCGCTACAGTAAAAGTGAAACTTATAAAAGCCAAAACCCTAGCGAGCATGGTATTGGAGAAAGAGCTTTCATTCGTAGAAAAAGCAAGCTGCCAGGGTGAAGATTCAGTTAAACGAAAAACCAGGGAACCCACCGACCGTAAGCATATATATAGACACATTCAGACAAGTATTTTATTTCAATATAGTGTTTTCTCTCATATGGATCCATATCCGTCAATAATGCTGATTAATAAATATAAATTGAGCTTAATAATAGATGTTTTTGAATAATGAATGAAGAGCGACTTTTAAATCAGGTACCTTTACTTTTTAGTCGATAATTGAAGTAAGGATAATTGAAGTAAGGTCATATATATATATATATATATAATAAAATCATCTGAAATTTACCAATGGTTAAATGTAATGGGCCTCCGTCTACAAATCAAAAGTAAAGCACAAAATATGGCGTTAATTAGTTCAACTTTTAATCATTAAAATTTAGAAACGATGACATCATTTGACATTTTGTTGAAAGGATTGTAAGCTAATGGATTGTTGAGAAGATAATACAGTAATTAAATATCCGTATGGAGGAAGTTTATTGTATCAAACTATTTATCAAATTAACCATGTTATTGGGCAATTTATAAATATTTTTTAAATCTGAAGACAGATCCAACTAAACTACCTATATCCAATTAAACTAAACTTTTTTAATTTAAAAATGCACTTAAATAGTATGAATTGTTATAAATTTTACGGTTTCATAACTTTTTTCTCGATTTTGAAGCTGTAAATTTCCCCAGAATCATAATTACTTCAACATACAATTACAAACTAGGTCTGTTATATTCATTCGGGGGGGAACGGTATCAAAGAATGCTATCAGGTATAAAATTTTTGTTTTTTTTTTCAGTAACCATGGTGTCTTCAAAACATTTTTTATTTTGGATTAATCCACTTCGAGTTTTAAAGCATGTAAATCTGAAATTTGAACTTGTGTTTTGAGGTTTTACTACCTCAACTAACATATGTTAGTTAGAATATGCATTCTATGGGTTTGTGTATATGTATTTTTTGTTTTCTCGTCTCTCTGTAAATGCATTCATTTTTCTTTTTATGAGTTAAGACTTGTATATCTTGGGCCGAATTACTGTGATCATGAGCCGAATCAAATTACCAATGAATTTAAACTCTAGCAAACAACAGTATATCGAGAGCAATCTATACATTAATTCTCATTGGCGCACGAAGGAAAAAACATTAAGCAGCAGGGAGATCCAGATTAATTACAGTTTCAAGGGTCCAAAGCTTAAAATTAGTCGACTTAAACTATTATACCGACAACGACAACAACAATGTCACTTCTTAATATAGCAAATAAGGGATTGCTTATCTATATATTATAGAATGCATTACTTCTTCTTCTTCTTCTTCTTCTTCTTCTTGCTGCTGCTGCTGCTCCTGCTCCACCGTTTAACTTTGGATCATGCATGTCATTTGAGATAAAATCTTCTGGATACTATCGTTTGCACTGCATAATACTATATTAATATAAGAGGGTACATGCGAAGATATAACAACAATCGTAATTTAACTATGTTTGCGCGTGCATGGCCATCAAATATGGGTGCAAGAAGTTGTTTTAAGATCCAAACAAATATTGATGCAATTCGTAAAAGATTGACTCATAGATGTTGGGAATTTAAATCTCATTGCTAACGTGATAATTTTATCGGTAAATAATCTATAAATACTTTTATAAATGTTCTTTGAATTTGGAAGTAGACATTAGCATGATTAGTACTCAGAATTCAACTCAATAAACTCTTAGGTGTTAAAAGGTGCTTCGAGTCTAGGGTTTAGGCTAGACAGAAATTTTGCGATGCATTTGAAGCTACAGATTAAACACAGATTAAATTCAAATATTTGGATTCACATCATAAGATTATTATTGCTCCTACTTGCGAATAAAAAAGGAACGAAACAGACAACTTCAATTTAATTCAGAGATATGCGTAACTGGCTACACGTTTGTGGCAGAATGGTTGCTGAGCCATTTGTCCCCCTGGCTGCTATGACATACATATGCAAATATTTCTCTCTAATGAAATTAATTAATAATTAACTCCCTTCTTCAGCTCAAATCTGAATCTCTCTTTTCCTGTTTTTTCTTCCGAAACCCTCGATAATAAAGCTCACTCTGAGGCTGCATGTTGTGTCCCCCAGCTTTTGCTGTTTCTGGCAAAAACCATATGCTTCAGCCTCACGTCTAAATATCTCGTTTCCCCTCTCTCACTCTCTCACACTCTCTCTCTCTTTCTTCTTTAATTTTCAAGTTTCGAGTTTCTCATCAGCTCAAAGCAATATAATGGCACTGCAATATTTCAACCATTCCCCATGTCAACGCTTTATTCTTTATCTGACACGTACGTACACCCACCTAATAGCTTCCTCTTTATAAACCCTGTCTACCAATTAATCCCAATTAAAGGCATAGCAATAAACCCGACCCAAAGCTACCTCCTTTAACCCTAAAGAAAAAACCCACTGTTCATCATCATCAGTTAATTCTATTGTAGCTACACAGAGAAGGTATCCATGCTTTTTAAACATCACCTGCGTTTTTAATTCACGTTTTTATAATATACCAATAGTGTAATAATGCCGTACTGTATATAATACTATAATTGATGCTATTCATGGGCACGAGGAAGCGTGGTGTGTGTCTGTGTATAAACATATATATAAGAGGTTAATTATATACTAATATAATTATATACGTAGCTTGTAGTTTACTTATTGTACTCCATAATAAATCAAAAAGAAGCAGTAGTGGTCCAGCCTAATAAATAAACATGTTCCCTCAGTTCGTCAGTTCTTTTAAGACAATGCTGGCTTATAAGCAACACCGTCACTATCGTTTAAAATATATTAGCACTAACTTTAGAGCCTTTAAAGGTTTGCTTTTGAAGTAAACAGTGAGTTATGAGTATACCTAGCTAAGGTCTCACAGTGGTTACCGCAGATAAACGAGACAATAATATTGTTGAATCCAATAACTCCATATATATATTTGTGTGTGTTGCTTATAGCTTATAGCTGTGATGTTTGTTAAATTCCAAAATCCAGTGAACCAATTAGTTGGAGGGACTAATATGATTATCGAACTGTGTGTTAATTATATATGTGAATCATAAATCAGGGTTGAAACAAGAGGAACAGGTCTCGTCAAAGAAACAAGGATCTTTATAATATAGCAAGTGTTCAAATGATGTCTTGGTCCACGTGTGCAGGGTCTGATACTGATACTCCATTGGCCTCTCATATCAACTTTTGCCTCAAAGTTGTAGGGCCCCTCTTTTCGTCGCCTTAGGGCTTATGAGAAAAGGTGCGCGCGCGCGCGCACAGATATATATATAGCTTTTAAACATATATATATATATAGAGAGAGAGACACAGAGACACACAATAGCACAGTGGTTTAGGACAGAGCAGAGGGTGTTTTGTATGAAACGTGCATATTGTGGTAGCTATATCTTTTACCAGAGCTATGGTAGACTTCATTCATATTGCGGCTACCCCGTGCCACTAGTTGACTTTTTGTTAAATAATCAACCACTTTTCATTCCATTATCACAATCATAATAATTAGTAGTAGTGGTTCTATTATTAAAGTTAGTTTTGTATCATTTTATGAATAAGTTAGATTATAGCACATGGAAGAGACACGTACGTCGATGTTACGTTAGAGAGATTCACGGCATCATCTCAATTTTTTTAATGAATAGCTTTTTTTAACCTTTTTTGATAAAAGGATCGATATATAACAGGTGAGAAAAGAAAAAAAGGAAAGTTACGTGCAGAACAATAAACATACTTACTGTTCCTGAGAAATAAAAGAAGAAACAAAATGCATATTATGTGTGTGTGTGTGTGTGTGTGAAGCACATATTACTCTTCCTGAAAAGATAATCGATATAAGAAGCTTCTTGTAACAGGTCGATGATGATGAGTTAAAAAAACCTGGGAGGATCTGTATGTATCTGCAGATGTAATTCATAGAATGTGTTGCAAGAAGTGCTAATGATTAATTAGAAAAGACATTGGAGCAAAAACAATATATATGATAGATCCCATAATAGTACTCTTGTATTGACTTGATTAGATGAAGCATGAATAATAATGCTCTTTCGAAGGTTAATCAGATTTCTTTTACATACATATACATATGTACGTACGTATATATAACAAAGGAAATATGGACATAAAATGCAGTGAATGGTTTTGTTCTTCTCCGGTTTGAGTAGAATAATGGGTCCTTTTGGATAAGTGATGAAAGCATTTAACTTTTTTTCAGAATGCATTTTGAAAAATAACTTTATGTAAATGTTAGATGCTGTGCTGTGATTTATGTTTGGATAAACATTGAAGAAGTGACTTGTTATAAAAGAAAAACTTGTTTAAATAAACATTGGAGAATTATCTTTTGGTGGAAGATTACTTAAAAAGACATTAATCTTATTAAATAATATATTATTATGTATATATGTTGTTTTATATATTGTCATAATTTTAGGAAAAAATAAAATATATTAAAATATGCATTTGGTCATTTAGGTTTACATCAAATTTTAGTTTGGTTATTAAATTTAAAAAGAAAAGTTTTAGTCATTTTCTCTTGACGTCGTTAGTTTAATTTAATTGAAAATGATGGCTTATCAAATGTAAACAGTGATTTTACATTTAAATGCCAATAAAATATGCTTAAATTTTAAGTAATCAATATAATTATTTTTATAATTTAAAATTTAATTACAAAGTCATCATTTGAATTTGATGAATCATCGTTTTCCATTAGATGAAACTAAAGTGTTAAGATAAAAGAATAAAAATATACCTTTTCATCTAAAGAACCAAATTGAAACTTGAGAAAATAAAAAATGTAGATGTATCATAGATAAAAATTTTAAACCACTAAAATGGATTATTAAAATAAAAAATGGATAAAAATGTGGAAGAGGTAACTTTGAGAAAAGGAGGTCTGTGGTTAGAGGCTTCAGCTGCAAGCTTACAATGATTCCTCCGGCTATTGCTGAAATCATTACAATCATTCATGGATTACATCTATGCTGGCATCATTGCTACAAATAGATCATAATTAGCACTGATTGTACTGAGGCTATTAACCTAATATCTCGGGGGTGTAACACCAGCCATCCTTTTAAGGATATCATTGATGAGGCTCGTATGTTAACCTCTCGGAGATGGAGCACAGTAACACGACACATTGCAAGGGAGGAGAGCACTACAACAGATAGATTAGCCAAAATGGTGTATAATTTGATTGGTAATTTCTGTTATTATGAACACCCACCTTTTGATCTGCAAGTAGGAATTTTGGATGGTAATGCTATGTTAGAAGCAAACACTTTGTAATGCTTTGAAGCTTTCTTTAATGTTTTTTATTCAAAAAAACAAAAGAAAAGGAGGTCTGTGTAGGCAAAAAATAAAAGGAGAAAAGGAGGTCTAAGCCTATGATAAATAACAACAACAAAAAAGATCGTAGAAGCATTTTGGAGGCCACCGTGAGAGCATTAACTTTTGGAGGGAAGAAGTTTTTTGTCCTTAATGCATTTTGAGAGCAAGTTAAGCCAAATAGAACCAAATATTGCATTGTAAGTTTACACCACCAAAAGTTGTTTTTCCCCTTGTACAACGCTTATCCAAACACACATAGTGTGTGTGTGTGGGGGGGGCGGCATGGCTGGATAGAGTCCCAAACCATATAGACTTCGCATAATTAGGGAACTTGCAGAAAGATAAAACAAAAGAGATATGAAGATTTTGAACTTGGCATCCAAAAACACTGAGATTGTGCACCTTTTCAGGGGTGCTTCCACGGTATGTTGTTGAAGGCATCAAATATTAAGCACATTAGCATCACCAAACATTCTTTCCCTGGTCATCACGTGAGAACTGTGGGATTTCATCAATTCTATATTGTTCCTATGTAATACATGGCACCTTTATATTGGTTCACCAAATTTATACATAATGAAAAACGATATACATACAGTAGTGATTCGTCAGAGAGAAACGATGACTCTATTCATCAGCCATTCAATGCTTTTCTTATCTTCTTCTTCCTTTTGTCATTATCCTAGAATATGTCTACAATAGGAAGGGCTGAGTGAGTAATCGGTTAGATTTCAGATCCGATATTATTAGCAAGAGAGCCATAAATTGAGTTGAAAGCCTTTCTTTTAAATTTACTGAATAGTCTCCATCTGCACTTTGGCTCCAATCAATCTGAGTCAGGCTTTTGATAGATAGAAATAGGAACGAGTCTTGAGGAATCTGTTTTGTTGAATCAGAATATATCAAAAAGTTGTTGAGTTCAAGGCTTTATTACGGGTTTGTGGAGACCCAGCAAGAGGGATTGTGCAACATCAGATCCGAAACCTTTAGGATGTTCATATTGTTGATTATGAACTTTGGCTTTCAACTGATGTATATGTAGATAGTCCAAATTTATTTACATCATTTACATTTATATTGGTAACGTTGCTGCCATGTGACCTAGAGGTTAAAAACAGCATCGTTTATATGTTTGATTATGTTCTTAAAGAAGCCAACACATGCACTAGCTAGTACAACATGTTCATAATAATATGGATATTGAGTTCATGCGCATACGCCAGAGCCTTAAGGAAGCCAACATATTGCTCCTAGCTCTTGATTCCCTTACATTTCCCTTATCCACTGTATATCCTTGATATGTTTATAAGGTAAATTAAGGGTGGTATTTTTTATTCTGAGTTATCTCGTTAAATCTATCATATGAATCCATAATTTTACAAGTACATTTTTTGAAAAATTATAAAATTTTAACATAAAATTAATGAAATTAAAAAAATTTCTTAATTATTCAAAACACAATTGAATAACCATTAGTCCTACTTGTTTAGGATAACATTTCACCATTTCGTTCACACCAGTCGGGATAAAATTTATACACATACTTATATCGTAAACCATAGTTCACGTAGAAAAAATAGCTTCCACCGTTAATCCAAATAAATACCGACTAAATTTAACCTATCACCTGCCTTTTTGGGGGGATAGGTAATTAGATCAGCTAACACCACAACTTGACCGGTGGATGCCAACGTGACACTGACTGATTATTAGATATGTATGAAAATGGAAGGTGCATCTTCAATTCCATCTTTAATTCCCTGGCCCTAAGGCCTATGGATATGGACCTAATCTTTCTCTGTCACAATTCACTCATTGACTTAATTTCCCTCCCCCAATCAAAATCTCCATTTATTATAGCTATGTTTCTAATCACGTGTGTTCTTTGCCCTTTGTCAAAGATATAAGCTCCAGCTTGTTTGATTTTCAGGAAAAAAATTTGGTTGCTTTAACTATCAACGTGCATCTTTCATAAACACACACCACTTTTGTGTTTTTTTTATACAAAATTTTTAGGAAAAGAGTTGGGCTCAACCAGGATCCAAGGGCAATGCACCTAACTTATGATCCACTGGAAGCCAAATAAGCCCTTTACTCTAGGTACATAGGTAGATCAACACAGCTTCACTTAACTACCGAGATACCTCCTTAAGCGTCGCGACTAGAGCCACAACTAAGTGGCCTTCTCCGGAATCGAATCATCTCCCTTTTGGTGAGAGTACTAGCCCAATCTCTTCGTTAGCTGAACCCACGGACCATGGGTCACTTTTGTGTTTACTATAAGACTTCATATATTGGAAAGAAATCTCTTGAAGGAACTGGCATCAACCCTAAAGACTTTTTCCCCGGTAAAAAGGCAAGCAAAGCTTGAATAGCTCAACACTCGAACATTTGTATACATTAGAGATAAGTATCTCCGGTACCACCCTGAAGACTTTGGAAGCTCTATAATTTATTGCTATTCCTGAAGTAAAGTGCCACTTCTCTTATTTGAAAAGCTAATTTTGGAAAGCAGAAACAATTTCTAGTCATAGATTTTCTTAATGAATATTTTTTTTAATTTTACCTTTATTTAATCTGGTTAGAAAGAAAATAGGGGAAGCGAGATGAGAATGATTCGTAAATGAAGGGAGGGAGAGATTTTTTTAATAAAGTTAAACTTTGAAACCTGTATCAATTTAATCCATATTTAATCACTTAACTGTCATTCCTTGACATGCGAGAATTAATTGAAGTGAAAAGAGTGGTATCATATATCCCTATTAATTTATACGTACACTCCCTCTAATTGTCATTATAACGGATTTTTAACCATTGCATTATAATTAAGAAAAAATATTGTTAAAAGTTGGTTGGAGCTATTAATTTTAAAAAAAAAACTAAGAGCGTCCAAAACTTTCCTTATTACCCTATCGATCCTTTTTATACGTAACAAAGTACCACAAATCATGTAAAATGAATTAGTGGTTAAGATTAATTAAAAGTTTTGAATGTGTAACGAATATAACTTTTTTCTTAACATACCTTTATTTATAAAGATGATGAGTGTGTGAGAGAATAAGTGCGGAAAATGATGAAAGAGAATGAATATAAACAGATGGGAGAGACATGCAATTAAGTGTGATAAAAATGAAAAAAGTATATTAAATTATTAGACAAAAAAAATTGTTACTTGTATAAAAAACTATACCTATGAGAGAGAATGTTTTATGAATTAATGTGTCATTTATTTAATACCTAACTCAAAGATTAAAGTGTCTTTTAAAAAAGCAATTAATACTTGAGAAATTTCATGAGGTATTATATTTGGGAGTAAACATATTTATAAGAATTCAAAAATAAATCGCTTTTCATTTTTGTCATATTCTCTCTCTCCTTTTCATGCTTGCATGCATGTGTGAAACGATGATTGTAAAATACATGAAAATTTGCATATTAATGTTGGGTGCAAAAATTAAGGTCACAAAATCACAAGAGGTCGCCAAACCAATCAGTCTTGAAACGAAACCTACAATGGCAAGCCGTTTCGCCATTTCAGTCATACAAGCTGCACCGAGTATGATCATCGAAATTAAACAGTTGCTGGGATATTTTTTTTGTACTAGACCGGGTATCCACCGCGGGTAACAGTGACTAATCCTCTTGCTGGTTTGTAGGCACCTCGATGTGTGGAACAACCCTAGATTTTAAAAGAGCCGCATGCCCAATAAAGGATTCGAACCTCTGACTTTGATTAAAATTGGATTAGCCCATATCGCTGAACCAACCCCAGATTTTTATTGGGATCTTTCAAACCACAGTTGACTCATTGATTTATATTTTATTGTACAGCAGTCACTGTAAAAATACAACGAAAAACCGACTACTTGATGCTCGATTTGGTGTTTTTTTTTTTTGGGAGATATGATTGTATGAATAGTAAAAGGCAACAATGTACGTTGATTCGTCTTTTATATACAGAGAATTAAAAAAGATCAATGCATGTTCAAACCAAATTTCAAAATCTACCATAGCATTCAGATCCAAAGAAAAAGAGCAATGGCCAACTAACAAAAGGAGGGTCAGCTCCTTCCAGCTAATGCTCCTTTGTTACACCGTCTTGTTCTTAACATAAAAAAGCTACTTTCACTAATTTAGGGAGATTAATGATATGAAATAAATTATAACAGATGCGCTTTGATTTATTTAAAATATCACTCATTTCTAATATCAGATTATATATCAATATAAAAATTAAGTAAATTAATTCAGAAAAAATAATAAAAAATGAATTGAGTTATTATATTTAGAATCAAATTTAACACTAACTATATATTATATTAGGAATTGAAGGTGCTAATTGTTTGTCCTTGTTATTAGTATTGACATTTCAAAAGCTCAACGTAATATTAAGGTACTATGATATGGAGAAATTAAAATAAGAACTTCCGTGGCTTGACATTGATGGAGCCAATAATCACATCGAGGTCAGAGCTAAAATAGTGCCACTTTTCACCGTGACTTATAACTTATGATATAAGTATGTGGGATGAGTTTTATTTCAATTCATGTGAATGTGATTTTTCGACACCAATGCAAACAGGGTCTATATTGTTTACAGTGGTTGAGTGGATTGCTCCTGGATGTTGGAACTTCAAGCTCCTGCATAATTGGATGGCTCTTGATAGGATTTTCCAATTGGAACCTCACTGGGGGAGTTTCAAGTTGGGAAGTATAGACACAGTGGGATTGCCCTATCTTTTAATGATGATTTTCAGAAGCCTTATGTTCTGGCTAATATGAATACCTTCTTCTGTACAGGTTCATGACGAATTTGATACATATTTTTCTTCATCATACAACCCATTGTGCTAAGCTGAATTTGGATAGAGTCACGTCTTCAATAAACAACAGAGCAGGTTGTGTGGTGGAGATATCCATGATCATAATAATGGTCTGTGGATTGCAGGCTTTTTCTCACATGTTGGGACAATCGTATGTACTGCTTTCAAAGTGGAGGAGTGGGCTGACCTGTTTGGGATTTGGCATTCAGGAGACTGATTCTTTGAATTTGACGTAAGAGTGCCGCTTGATGCGCTAGCAATCAGAGAAGGAAAACGTCTTTAGAGATTGAGCTTTAGATTTGAGTCAAAAGCCCACTTGATTTTAAGCCCAGGCTTGTTCGCTGTGAGACATTTATGCAACAAGCTACTACTAAGGAGTTCGGTCGGGCCTGGGGTGAATGTAAGTTCAATTGCCTCTGCTTCAGATCAATAATTCGTGTCACGGTGATGCTGTTGCATTAAAGAAATTGCATTTAACGAAAAATTGACCGTGATTTTATGATTTGTATGAGATTATCTTTTCAGTTATTGAACAATTCATATGTCAGTTGATTCATGGGACATACGTACACTTGCAAAATCCGGGTGAGAAAGGATAGAGTCTAGTTCATAGTGGGTCCTTTTTCTTTTCTTTTCACAAGCATGTGTATTTTTGTATTGAATACAATTTAGTTCGAGATATTGTAAACGTTAAATGTACGTGCATCTCTTAATAAAGATTCAAACTTTATGTTACAATGGATGACTTCTTCCATTAAACATAACCCGGTTGGTACAATGGGTTTTTTTTTCTTTTTGACGTGATATGAATAACTTTTTTTATCATGTGGTTCGGTTAAAAAATTATTTCTTTCAAGTACAAGAGGAGGGTCTGAATTCTAGACCTCTACACTCACAGTGCGCACCACCCAGATCCATGAGGTGGATGATATTTCTTCTAATTTCAAAGAATGAAAGGTAAAACAAATATCATTTTCCAATCCAAACATGTGCATGAGAGAAGTATGGAGTTCAATTGCCAATCTTCACGTCCGTCTAAATGTGATTTGAGGCATAGAAAAGAATGAACTTGTAAAGTTGAGGATGACTTTAAAGAACTAACATTTGATGTTTGTTCTGTGTAGTAGGGAGAACAGGTTACTATTTGCTACCATATTCTTTGAAAACCTGGTGAACTGTGTTAGTTTTGGGTAGCTGTAATATTATTAGCAATAGTCTTGTCTTTAATGAAAACTGATGAAAAAAGAGGCAAAGAGAGAAACAATGGCCTAGGTATTTTGTTTGGGCAGACGAAGATATTTCTTTTAATAGTGTCATTTTGTTAAAATCTTATCTGCCCAACAAGATATTTCTGGTGTTAGGACCCATATGTCCGGTAATGTAATCCCTGTAATGTCTTTCTCCGGTTCGTTGCTATTCGTTCATGTTGTCCATGAGTAGAATTGTGGCGTTCTTTTGGGCGACCGGTTGTAATACCTACCTCCCATAATCTCAGCCGCCACTTTCCCACTCACCTCATCATCA
This sequence comes from Vachellia pachyceras, assembly GCA_025593235.1. Taxonomy (NCBI): domain Eukaryota; kingdom Viridiplantae; phylum Streptophyta; class Magnoliopsida; order Fabales; family Fabaceae; genus Vachellia; species Vachellia pachyceras. The sequence continues at coordinate 13,741 of JANTPZ010153461.1, read as the reverse complement.
TCATCCATTAATGCTTGCTTCTAGTTATCTAACAGTGACTCCACAATTGAACCATGGCCAAGCATTGTTTTGTCTTTTTCTTTATCAGGTAATTGCTGGGTAGACTCCACTAATTGCTAGGTATGGCACATGGTGGGGTTGATCAAGAGGCAAGACAACCTTTAACCATCTTCCGGACGAGATAATAACAACAAATCAACCCACTTCCTCAATTTTGTTCTGAATATTGATTAAGAGATAAAATTTGGATCATTTGGAGGATTGGGTGTGTGAGGATTATTTCACGTATTTCCAAACTTCAGAAAGCGAGGGGAATCTTGGCTTTGAATATTACATGAGTGGAGGTCTGTTTGCCATATCTGTTTGGAGAGGCCACAAGCACAACCCCAACCCCCTTTATTCAGGTTCTTCTACTCTTTTTCCCCCTTTCTTTTTATGGCTTTTGTATATTCTGGCTATTTAATTTATCAGGCTGCTTTAACTTGATGAAAGTTCGATGTCCCTACTATTCTGTGATGGTTTTCCCATAATCGGTTCATGTGAAGTACCTCTCGGATCGGATATTCTCTAAAACAAAATATCCACTGCAAAGGTGCTTCAAGATAGACAGGCTCTGGTCCCCATCATGGCATGCTTCTTCTCAGCTTCATCCATATCTCCCTCTTTGATTGCCCTTCACAGCGGCGTTTGAATTTAATCTGTCCCAAATCCAAATCTAAACTTGATCATCATTAGCTCTTCAATAACGAATAGGAAACGGACACCAAAAATTAAAGCAACAATAATCGACATAAAATATAAAAATTTGTCAGTTTATACTTGATGCTACAGTTTATAGTTACGTAGGAACTTAAGTGTGGTAGCCTGCAAAATCCATCTCTTGAGAGAGTCCTGGTCGTTTCTTTCCGAATAATTTGTTTGTAACTGCAAGCAGAAGAGCAGAATTATTCAACAATGAATTTTTATATCAATAAATTATAAACTCATGAAATGAAAAAAGAAAAATGACGACGACAGCAACAAAAATGCTGCAATGGCAGCGATAACCGTAGAAGTGAATAAAGGCATCGCCAAAGCAAACATACACGGCGAGAACAAAAGGATGACGGGGGAACACTATAGGATTGCTGGAATTGTGAAAACGAAGACCCAACCTTCAAGGAAGCAGTTTGGCTATGGAATTAATTTTCCAGAAAGACAAAAGAAACCGAAATAAATCAAACCCACAGCCACAGGGAGGGAAAAAATACTCACCATCATATATTTCTATCCAAAACGAAAAATGGACTGAAAATTTTAAACGATTTGTAGATTCATATACATCATATTGACCTTGTTTGGATAGTCCGTTGGGAGAATAGACACAGATTCCAAGGTAGATATGTGAGAGGAATTTTGTCTCGGTAAGATAGGAATGGATTTTGGTTACCCGGACTAAGCAAGCCTGTTATCTCTCTCGGAATTTTTTTTTTTAAATGTGATATGTATGATTTTTAAACTCTGCCTTTTTTTTGGTTCGTTTCTACTATGAGATCTGCTTCTCAGGTTCATAGGTCAATCCATGGGTAAATTACTTCAGCACTATTGCCAATGTTTCCCGTTGTGGATAAGGTAACTGTTGCCATAGTTTCTATGAGCGTGATAAGCACAGGGAGGAAGTGGAATATTCATCCCAGAAGACTTTCCTATGCAGATTGGGTAGGCCGTCGTCGCTGATATGGAACGGACGTACCGGCCGGCCATGGTCGGCACCGCCGAATACCTCCGGCTTGAACCCAGAGCAGAGCAACCACAAGCAGCACTAAAACTGTGAGATGAAGCAGACGACGACGAAGAAGACGTGGATGAGGATGATCTGGACAAAGAAAACGACGAGGACGGCGACAAGGAGCGAGAGGAGGAAATCTTGTTCAATGATTTTGGCGGAGAAAGGAATGCTCTGATCTTTAAGGCGGAGGACGGCGACGCAACACGATCATATTCCTCGATGAGGTTAGCTAGATCTTCGTCTGAGGTGATAGAAACCAGAGCATCAAGATCTTCCGCGGGCAATTGGCAACGGAGGCTAACAGGCGAGCCACACAACTCTGCCATCTTCAACAACAGCTCTGTAGCAGACGAAAAACCAAAACAATCTCAGCCTCAATGGATCATCCAAACAGATTAAAGTGAAACTGAGTTATAGAAGAAAGAGAACTGACCAGAGAAAATGATGGAGGAGGGGACGGAGAGAACACGGGTGTGGCCACCAAGATAACGGAGCTTGCCGTCTGGGTAGCGAGGGAGGATTTTGCCGCCGTAGCTGCAAAGGAATTTGAGGGTGGATCTGGGAGAGTCATGAGCGACGGCGACCATGGCTGATCGCGGTTGAGATGAGAGAGAAGTGAGGTCCAGTTTCGGATTGAGAGGTGATGAAGGAGAAGAAGATTTTTGAGATGGCCTGCTCTGCTAGTCTATCGGCGAAACCGTTAGCCTCATATTTATAGAGATTTTATGGGACTTGCGTTTGCGTGCCTGTTTGGGAAGCCATTTTCCCCAACGGTGCACGTAAGTTGAGATAAAACCATCTCGAAATCTGTAAAAACCATTTTGAAATTCATAAAAACCATCTTGAAATCCGTAAAACCATCTCGAAATTCCCAAAATGCCTCAAAATCTACAAAATCCATTTTTCCAATGAAATTTCAAACAAGCACTGCGTCAGTCCGATTCTCACCGAAAAACTGAACTTGCTTTTACATCGATGGGCTCCTTTGTTGTTTAGTATTCTTGCATGATTCACCCGAACCTAGATTTTACCTTACATCTAAATTTTATCTAAGTACTTAAATTTTTGACAAAGCTATTTTAGATGTAGAATCTTAGTTTTAAATTTAATTTTTTAAAAAGTTATTTTCTTATTAAATCGTACGCTCTCTCCTAATAAATTTGCTCTTTCCTACTTTTTTTTTCTTTCTCTTACATCTTTTCTGACTACTTTTTATCTCGAAATTGGTGAAAGTTAAAACCTTCCAAATACAATCACATTTTTGCTTCAGAATCCGTAAAAATCATTTTCTAAAGTATATTCTACAAAACTTATGACTTGTTTGGATCTTATTTTCATAATAGCTTTTACAGATTATAAGGCAAACTCTAGTTTTTGGAGAATATATTTTGAAAAATAGCTTTTACAGATTCCGAGGCAAAACCTAGGTTTTGAAAAGTGATTTATACTTGAAAAATTATTAGCTTTTACGGATTTCTAGGCAAAAAATAGGTAAGAAAGAGAATAAAAAAGTAGGAAAGAGAAAAGAGAAATAAAGAAAAAGTAGGAAAGAGGAAATGGAAATAAAGAAAAAAAAGTATAAAAGATGAAAGACAAAAGAAGGAAAAAAGGTAAGAAAGAGGAAAAAGAAAACCTAGGTTTCAAACAGAAGTTTTGTAACCAAAATAACTTTTCAAAAAATTTTTGTACTTGGACAAAACCTAAATTTTGAGGTAAAACTTAAGTTTTAAAACTAAACACATGTTTCAGAAAGAGGAGATAAACAAACCCTTAAATTCTACTTTGAAATCTGTGAAAGTTATTTTGAAATAATTTCCAAACAAGGCCTTAGTTTATCACTTTAGCTCCTTCCTTCGTGTCTCTTCTATAAACAAAAAAATTGTAACTCTGTAATAATATAATTAAAGGACACACTCCCATTTGAAAAATAAATGTTTGAAATAACACAGAACAGGGCAGGCTTCATGTTTTGGGGAATACTATTGTGAACCAGCAAAAAAAAAAGGCATGTGGAAAGAAAAAATAAAGGAGAGAAATGGAAGGCCACGGAATGCTTGTGGCCTGGAAGGGAAGTATCATGTAGTCCTGAGAAATAATGGATGATATATAAAAATATACGAAATTATCTTGAAATGCCTATTTTTTTAATGAAAAATATATGGTGCGGGTATATCCATTTCCTTGTCCTCATGCATGTTCACGTCCTTCTCATCCTCATCTCATGCTCATAGGCCATAGCCATATCTAATGCCAAGCTATGTGGCCCCCACCCCCGTTTTGTCCCCACCCTACCATAGATGCTCCACCTGGACCCTACTTTTTTCCTTCCTCATCGAACGTGTCCTGTTTTTAATTGCACTCCTAATCTCTTTCTTGCATGCCCCACTCCACCTCATTCGTATTTCCCACCAATAGAGAGATGACAAGCCATGCACATGGGTCCCACCACTTCTTCCTGGTTGGAACATACATGAGGATGAGGTGTAACCTCCGTTGCATGCGATAATTTCTCCTACAATTGTATTTGAGCTGATCAGTTGGCCAGATCATTGCCCATCTGGTTGGATGGCAACTATTTTTTATTTTTCACATATACGATCCTTCATTATTTTGTTTATATTTAATTTATCATCACGTTTTTACTTACAATATAAAATAAACATAATATTAAATTTATAAAAATACAATTTGATAGGTTATTAATTAATATTGGTAATTTTTATGTTATTATTATGCGAGTGAGTAAAGGATAACAAAAATAGAAAAAGAAAACTCAGTTGTTGTTTATCCACGTCATAGCATCATCGGAAAACTGAATTCAGTTTTGGGGTTAGATACAACGCTATCGTGCGCGCGTGTGCGGGTATATATACACGTCATGCGGGAGAATCTGGATTTTTCTATAAATAATAATGATAAAAAAAGAGGAAAATCTAAAGGAATCAAAGTTTGGCTGACGATCTGTAATGATAACTTTGTGCAGAGATAATTATTAATAATCGATCACTTTGCCTATTAGGCGTACGTGCTTAGTAAGCTCTCTAATCATTACCATAATTCATTGGCCTATCGGATCAATATGAAAAATAGTGGGCACTTAGCTAGCAAGCACATCCTCTTAGATAATTGGGAGAATTACCCTCAGACTCCAAGCAAAATAAATAAATACAAAATGGTTCTAAATATTAGCCTTAAATACAAAATGGTTCCAAAGATTCACAAAATTATAAAGTGGTCTCAGGAATAGCTGAGGTTGTAAATGAAGACTGCTGAGGTTGTTAATTGATTAACAACCTCTAACAACCTCAGCAACCTTCATTTACAACCTCAGCAGCTATTCCTGGGACCATTTTGTAATTTTGTGAATCTTTGAGACCATTTTGTATTTAAGGCTAATATTTGGGACCATTTTGTAAATACAACTCTTCCTTAAGATTTGAGGGTAATTCACCCTAGATAATTTTTAACGTGGCTCCGTTTAATTAAAACTCTCACGTACGTCATACTATAATTTGAAGAATTTTACATGCCAGTAAGTGATTGCATACACGCATGGTAAAAAGAATTTTCAACGTATAAAACTATTTATCGATTGGCTAACCTGCATGGTACGTATGCATGGAAATAGGTCAGATTAGATCAGGCTTTGATTAAATAGATTTAAGGATGTAATTAAGATGTTGAGCTTAAACCCGAGCCTAAATCTATATGTAGGCTTTTTTTAGGCTTAATTTTGAGCCTTTGCAAAGTGTGAAACCTTTTTAAATGTCTACATATAATTTAGACAATTAAAAAAGCCTCAAATTAGATTTTAAGCCTACAATTATACACCTTTAAATAAATTTCAATATAGGCTTTAAATCTATTATACTTATTATATGTAAGTTTTTGATATAAAAATTAGGATTAAAAAATAAAAAAAAAGTGTTTGTTTGTATCATATAAAAATTTTTATTCATTTTATATATAAACATGCCAATTTAAAGATTTACATATCAGACTTAAAAAAATAGGCATGATCTATTTATAAAATTAGATAATGTGGCCGTTTGTTCCCCAACTTGGCCGCCAGCTATAATAATGGAAAAGGTGCCTGTTGGCAACCTATTAAAAAGCGGTTTTGGAATCCCAACCATAGTTTGGAGATAAGGTTGTCAAACAGCCCAGTTTGAATAAGTGTTTTTTTCTCCTTTTTTTTCATGTTACATATAAATTGAGATAAAATTCCTCTCACATGCTTATCTCAATTTGCATGAAAACACTTCTTCACCACTTTTTCAAACGGATTCCTTCAAAATGGCTTTTGGAAGCAAATCCACGGTGTCTGCTTGGAAGAGTATTTGTGTTCTCTAAACGCTCATTTAACAATATTTTTCATAAATTGAGATAATATCATGCATATATTTACTTCATAAACTGAAAATACAATTCTCTACTACTTTTTCAAATGGTTACGGTCTGGAAAAATCTATGTAGTGGAATTTTTTTTTCCAGACCGTTGGCTGGTTGTTGTGGATTTATCGAAAATGCCCTCCTATCTCCTCTCATCTTCTCCTTTCCCATTCCGAATTTTTTCTCCTGCAAGTTAGAGGTGATAGTGTATGATGTAATTTAATGGACGATGGTTGCTTGATGTTACAGACTTATGACTTGGAGTTGTTTGAGTCGTTGGAGCCTTGGAGGGGAGGCACTCTGTTTTTCCCGTGATAGTGTACAAAATATTTTGTATCTGTATAAATATCTTTTATTTTATAAGATTCCATTTTTATCTTCCAAAAAATTTAATTACTTGTTGAATTATACATATTTTACTATCTTACTTAAGATAATGACTAATTCCAAATGATTTTAGACACTAAATTTTATTACTTCATATATTTTTAAACTGTTTTATTATTTTATAGGATTGACTATGTTATACTTTTACTTATCGGAAATTTAATTTAAACTATTTATTTTAAAATTTATTCACGTTTTCTTTTAAATAATGCGTTGATGTTACATATGTATATATGGTATTTACACTATAAATAAAATAGAAATTAGATTTTGTCTTAGTATGATGATTATATTACTTTATGTTCTTTTTGGTTATTTCACATCAAAAAAGATACTTTGATAACAACCATCCAAATTAAACACTTTTATTTTTTTTGAATAACTTTTTTTCATAAAATTTATTCAACTCAAAATCTATTCTTTAAAATTATTTTTACGTAACTTAAGATAGAAACTTCTTTTTAAAAGTTAATTCAAATACACTATATTATACATATAGAGTACAGTTCATGAAAGGAGAAAATAAACAAAAATGGTACGGGACTATAGGTACATCGTGTCAATTCCGCATGTAATAATGTTATTCATCACATATAAAGGATAGATGTAATTATTTTTAATTATTTGAATCACATATATAGGGTAAGTAAGTATATAAGTTAATGATATTTTTTTTGCTAGCTATGTATACATGGAGGCAATATCCGTTTGAGGCATTATTAAATATTAGATGTGATTATCTCTTTATGTGAAGATTCGAAACTTAATTTATCATCGTGTGAGGGGGTTAGTCCTATGTACTGCATCCAAATTGAACTCAACCTTACCATCTCAAGTTACAAGAGAATTTATTTTTACGTTTTGTTTCAAGGGAACAGGGTACACCAATAACACGTCAAGTGATAAGCAAAATCGAATGTACAGACATGGATCCGTTTGAGAAAATAGTGGTGAAGTACTTTTACTATTTTCGAAGTAAATATGTGAAGAAAATTATCTCATTTTATAAAAAATACTGTTAAATTTATTTTCAAGATGTTCGACATATGTCCACAAAAGAGAGTTTTAGTTTACATCATCAGGCTACAAGGTAATGAGACAAAAAAGATGAGGTATGTGATTAAAGTTTGGCAAATGGGGTAATTGGGAAATCGATTAGAGTATATTCTCCTTTATCTTCTTATCCTCAGTGAGGTGACATCACAATCTTCAATCATGCACCGCCCCCCGTACACACTCCTCGATCACCTGCTCATTTGTCCACCCAATATACTATAGTCGTCACATAAAAAAAAAATATTACATGTATATGATTGAGAAGAACTTTTTTTAAATGGTATACACAAATCAAAATAAAATTATTTTAAAATTTGTAAAAGATTTTTTAAAATTAAAAGGTATTTTAATACACAAGTGGAGCAGATTAATTAAAAGAGAGGTGACGAATAAGAATACTTTTATTATTTCCACAAGGGGGTGAGGGAGAGACGGGCACGCATTGGGTGAGAGGAGCACAAACTGAGGCTGCGGCGCCACGTAATCCAGCCAATTGAGTGGCAGATTCTTAGAATATTCTCTCTCCCTTCTCCTGCCACGTGGAATCATGTCCTCCTCCTCCTCCATGCTTCCAGCCAATTTATGGGGCGGAGGGGTTTTTTCTTAAAACAAATATAGCTCATCTTAATTTACCATCATGCAGAATCAATGATTTTAAGGATCTGTTATTAAAGTACATTATATTAAAGTAGGAGGGGAATTAAAAATTATTAAATTTTAAAACAGAGTTTAAAATTTATTCATATTTACAATAAAAGCTGTTAAATTTAGAAGTGGGACGTGGTAATACTAATGGACTTTGTAAATGCTTTTCAATCCTTATAAGTACGTTGTACAGTGTTAAAAGTCATTATAGGTTACTGTTTCAATTAACTTACACACAGTTTTGCCATTTATTGCGACCTGTCGTTTCCCTCTGTCAACGCATTCATTCCTCGTCGACCCTATACAATGAATAATAAGGACGTTGGGCAAAAAAAAAAAAAAAAGAATAATAAGGACAGACTCAGGGAATGTCGTGAGCTTTTTTTTTTTCCGTTACCCACCCGATTCACCGGAGCTTCGCTCCGACTACGTCCGGATCCGACCCGCGTCGCACACCTGGTATGGTGGGTGAGTCTCCCAACGGTGGCTGCTGCATACACAAGACTAGAATCCGATACCTTATTTAAATTAGAACAAACCGCTTACCACTTGATCCAACCAGCCGTTGGTATCCGCATGAGCTTCATAAGCACGTTTCTGTGTCTTTGATCAATCCTAATTTTTAATCCAACAAGCCTTCCCCCCCTTACCTAGTAATAACAAGGCCCATATTGGCGTGGAATGGGCCTATCAATCACGTGAACACAAGGCCCATATTTTCATGCGCGCCTTCATCTAATCTAATAGAGCCCGCATGCCTCCCTTGCTCATTACCATAATCCCATCCAACTTTTATTCTTTTCTGTTTTCTTCTTTTGAAATCCAAAGGCAAAGCGAGGCTCGGTTACATTGCGTGCTTGTCCCAAAAACACTTTCATAATAGAATTCCTCTCATATACTTATCTATAATTCTGTAAAATTATTTAAAATAAACTAATTCAAACAGTTAAATGATACCCTAGTATCTTGTGGTATATTAGTATAATCCAATCTTTTTAGAGTTGAGCTCCAGCAACCGGTTCTTGCAACAAATTTATTCTTTATTGGATAACAGTATATCCCGTATATTTGAACAATAATTCAAACATTAATCCATCACGAGAGAATAGCTCATTTCACTTAACGTCGAGTGTTATACTTGAGTATGGAGTACACAAATGTAGATTTCAACTTTGAGACTGTGTAAATTTGAAAATCATCTTTAAAAAACTATTTTTAATCGGATCCACCCGTGCTTAAATTTGACATGTTCAAATATAAACATGCATCCCCATGCAATTACAACTATCTTATCAACAAAAATTAAATTTAGTAAAAAAAGTTAGTCCGGATTACAGAGCTCCTATTATAGGATTAGTAATTTTTAATTCATAACTAAAACTTGAAACTCTTGACTTTTTCTCCCTAAGAAGAGCAAGCATGAGAAAGTTTTTTGAGAAAATAATTACTATAATCATACGCATAGAATAATATAAGTGAAACTGAAAGAATCACGAAAGAGTACGATTAATTGTTATCCACATCAAGATTCCAAATTTCAGCGCGAGAGGGGATCACCGAGAATCTGAGCAGTGGGTACGTGGGCTATCTTCCTCTCAAGGGTCCCGCAGGCACTCCATAGTCGCCACTCATTTGCATTAAGCACAGCAACAAGCCAAATCCTCACTCACCTTCCTTCACCCTCATCAACAATGCTCTACCCCACATTCTTCTCCTTCTCTCTCCACCACCTCCTCCCTCTCTCTCATCCCACACTCACCATTGCTCTTCCTCTTCTCTAACCCCATTCCTTTTCCAATCCTTTTCAATGTATTCTTCTCTACAAGACATGAATCCCATGTCCTCCAAACACACCTCTCCTCCATGGCTCTTTCTCCCCAACAACACTTCCGCTTCTCTCTTCAATCCTCTACCCTCACCGTCAAAGCCTTCATTTACCATTCTTAGGATTAACAACTCCAAACTCACACATCCGTTTGCCACTTTATCCTCTTTCGCCGAAGCCGAAGGCGAAGAGAAGCAGCAGAAGCAGGACATTCAACTCGATAGGCAGCATCAGGTGAACCACGACGGCGGTGACGATCACTTGCCAGGAATTGCTCAAGCCTTCCACATATCTCCCAGCGAGGCTTACGGGATTTCGATATGCATGGCTTTTGCTGCTCTTACTTCTCCTTTCTTCATGAAATCACTAGGTCACGGATTGGCTCTGAAGACTAAATTGCTATCTTACTTTACCCTTCTGTTTGGGTTTTACATGGCTTGGAATATCGGGGCCAATGACGTGGCGAATGCCATGGGAACGTCGGTGGGGTCGGGGGCGCTGACGCTCCGGCAGGCGGTGTTGACGGCGGGGGTGCTGGAGTTTTCAGGTGCGTTGTTGATGGGGACTCACGTTACCAGCACGATGCAGAATGGAATTCTAGTCACTAACGTGTTTCAGGGGAAAAACACTCTTCTCCTAGCTGGATTGCTCTCTTCACTTGCTGCTGCTGGTTCTTGGTTACAGGTAATCTCTGATGCACTTTGCTATAATATTTATGCTGTATTTCAAATATCTGTAACATCCTCTCTCGTTAGTTGTTTTTTGTGTATTTATAGAGAATTTTAGTACGTGATATGAATAAAGATTCTGATTGACGTTTAATTGAAATTAAAAATTGTATTTTAAATACATTTGATATATTTTTTTTGAAATACTGCTTAAGCTTCAAACTCTTTAGTTCACTTTTCATGTGCTGATATATATATATATATATATATATTAGTGTATTCCACTTATCATATTGTGCTGCATTCCATGCGTGGGTTTGTAGTAGTATTTCTTAATATAATCGCTATCTGATTATTTTATTGGAGGGGTTTTTGTAATAAGGTTGAATTTAATTACAAATTTTAGAATATAAAAGTTAAAATGTAACTAGTTGATCAAAAAGGAATTTTAAAGTGTAACAAAGCATGCTTTGATCTTTAGAATAGAAATGTTATATGTTAAAAAAAGTTGGAATTTTGAGTCTAGACCTGTCCTTGATGAACTGGACCAATTAATTTGGAAATTTGAATAATTCCCAATTTATAAATTAATTAATTAAGTGATTAATTAATTGACCAAATGATAAAAATGTGGATCGCTGACTCAATTATGAGTTAACTAAATATCTAATGAAATCAAGAAATTCAAATTATTCCTGATATTAATGATTAATTAAGTATTTAATTAATCAAGTAAAATATTGAATGCTGACTCAGCGTGAGTCAAATAAATATCTAAAAGATATTTAAATATATAAATTAAATAGTGAAATTTAATTTAAATTATTTAAATAATCCACCGTTAGTTATAAGATAAATATGAATATATTTATTTATATTCTTCTCAATAGTTGAGTTTTCCGACTACTTTTTTCTTTCACTATATATTCTTTCTTGTGTGGTACTCAGCTATGCCATCCCGTTCGGATTCTAGATTTTCTAGTGGTTCAAACTAGTTCAAATTTTTATGTGGTTTTTGAAGGATCAATCACGGAGCTTGGGAGGTTTAACCTAGATCTTAACATGGAAATCGTTTAATAGGTTTCTCCGCTATTTGAATATGTTATCCATCACAAATGATAAAAGACTGTGTGAGGAGCATGCAACCTCTTGTTTATGTAATCTTAATATTGTACATTGTGATCAAATATTATCTTTGACTTTTTGTTATGGTTTCGGTTAAAGAGAGGATATAAGCAACAAGTAAGATATTATGCAAATAGGGAAAAAAAAAAATTAGTGTTCACTCTTAGATGCTTATTTTGGCCTTTAAGGTGGTTGTTTATGCCTGAATTAGTGCATTCACGTTGAATTTATTGTTGTTATGCAATGCCATTTCCTTCACGACCCTATCTAATGGGACAATGTTTTGTTGTATTTGTATGCTTTTGCTTTATAAGTAACATCCTTAGGAAAGACAAAAGGGGAGATAATAACAAGATGCCTTTGTTAAGTTGAATAATTCCTTTGATAATATCAAGAGAATAGTATTTACAAAATTCTGTGGCTATCCTTTTTTGAGGAGAGTACAAATTAGTTTTTGAAAGAATGACGAATCTCTTATTTTCTATGAGAAGTTTTCCTGCACAGTCTGCTGCTAGTTCAAATAAACTCATGATAGAATTTCAAGACTTTATTCTCTTTATTAATGGTCATGTTTTGAGTATGAAATTGGAAACATAAGTACGAGCCACTACCCAATAACCATCAGATGTTGAATGATTGGCGAATTAAAAATTAGGAAGAACTGAGACTTTTCGAGTTTTCTTTTTCCAAGGGAGGGTATATGTTAAATTTATGAAGCACATGCCGTGAAGATATTCCATATTTGATCAGGAATTTCTCTAAGCCTTCTCTTCATATGTTATTTTGTCTGATATGAAAGGAGCTGCCAATACCAAAAACGTAGTTTGAAATTGAAACTATATTTCCTTCATATTTATACCTGGTGACTATCTCTACTTCATGTTTACACGTGGGATTCAATCGGGCGAAGACATTGTATCTTTAGCATTCCAATTTGAAGCGGCATAAATATTACTATATGCCTCCCCCTTTTGCAAGATTCATTTCTTCATTGAGATTTAATGCAGGATGGAATCAATAATATTTGTCCCCAAAAATATCTTAAAAAGGAACTACTTTTATATTGGGATATGCAAAGAGTCCAATAATATTATTAGCCCTCTACTATCTTGTGTTATGCAGGTTTCGTCATATTTTGGTTAGCCAGTGTCGACTACTCATTGTATAATAGGAGCCATGGTGGGATTTGGTCTAGCCTATGGAGGAACTGGAGCCGTTTTCTGGGGATCCCTGGCAAAGGTGACTTCTTCATGGGTTATCTCTCCACTAATGGGAGCAGCTGCGTCATTTCTTGTCTACAAATGTATACGAAGGGTATGTGCTCTTGATATTTAGTATTCAATCCAGCTTGTTGACAGAATGACAGTAATACATTTCACATTCGCTGAGTTGGTTTTGGCTTGTAAACTTTCTTGACACCCCTGAAAATGTTACCCTTTTCTTTTCATTCATTGAATTAAATAATTAGTAAACAATTTTCTTTTCGGTTCCACCTATTAATTTCTTAAAAACATGATATTGTTGACAATATTACATGTTAAATTCTTTCTGTTGCAACCCCTAACCAAATATCGCATTCAGTTTGTGTACAGTGCCCCAAATCCAGGACAAGCAGCAGCAGCTGCAGCACCACTTGCTGTATTTCTGGGTGTTACTGGGATTTCTTTTGCAGCCTTTCCTCTCAGCAAGACCTTTCCAATGGCTCTGGTTCAGGCTTTAGCCTGTGGAACTGCTGGTGCTTTTCTGGTCAATAGAATCATCAGAAAGCAACTTGGTCATCTACTGGTCACGACTAGTAGCCAACAGCCTGAGCCAAAAGAGGACACCGCTCACAAAAACATAGGGTTTCTCACTGATGTTGCTGGTCCAAAGGGT
>JANTPZ010153456.1:0-12395 GCA_025593235.1 Vachellia pachyceras | reverse complement strand
AAAAAAAGAGAGGAAAGTGAAAATTGTTACTTTATCATAATATATACTATATATATTGTTTTACTATTTTAATTAAATTTTATTATTTTAATATGATTGGGCGGAGCTAAGTCGACCCAATTTTTATACATTGACTTTTAAATGGTTTGACTAATCCGGTGTCAGTCTGATTTTTTGAACCTTAATGAAAATACATTTAATATATGCAATCAATAGAAACAATTTAAAAATAATAATAAATTTACAAGATAAAATGTGTTAATGTTTTACAATTAAAATCAAAGTAATACTCTTACTGGTTGACCCATATATATATATATAATCGGAAGTTATATTCCCTCCAATGCTAATATAAAATATTTGCTCGTGATGTGAATTGCATTATAGACGATATCTTATACCTAAACCCGGACGATATCATTAGACGCGAGAGCATTATCAGCTAGACCTGGCTAACTCTCTCTGCTTCTGATTTCTACCTGGTTAAGCCAAGAGAAGTATGACTCTGACTAGCGGCGGAGCTTTGGTGCAGTGGCCGGTGGTAGTACTGCTCATTGCCTTGTAGGATGGTGGCAAAGCTGTTGTGCTATGTAATGTGGAAACATCCAAGCTGAACTTGTGCCGTGCAGCGATACCGGGAGATACCTGCCGCCGCCCTCGAGGAAATGTTGTGCAGTCATTAAGAAAGCCAATCTGCCTTGTCTTTGCAGTTAGAAGTCTCTGTTACCTGCAGCAGGAATTGACCCCATGTAGAGGTATTCATTAAGAAAGCCAATCTGCCTGGTAAATGTTGTCTGAGAGCACCTCGTCCATGTAGAGGTATTCATCTCAACTTTGAATGAATATTTGTGTATGAACAACCTCGGATTTATATTTTCTAATATGTTATGATCACAAGTCTAAAAAAGAGCCCGTACCAAAATACTAGCCAATTGGGTGGGAGAGTTGACATTCTAGGTGGCTCCACACTATCTCAACCTTTTGGGGACGATAATTTTCCATGCGTAGTCCTTTTCATAAATACCGGGTCCCTCATGAAAGCATCTTTGTTATAATCACAAGTCTAAAGGGAGAGCTCATCCCAAAAAGTTTAACCTATCTGGTGGAGAGCCCCTTAAACTTATCAATTATACTTCATTTAAGCTCCTCAATGTGGGACTTATTACCTAATGGTTGTTTTGGATTGGACTCTTTGGTAACTCAATGTTATTTGCTGTTGCAGCAAAGTGAACCAACTCTTGAAAACCATATATCCCATTGCAGGTAAACTCTTGGTCTCCCCTTCATCTCCTCCATTGACTCTGGAAAGACTTTTGAATTAGCATTTTGTGCCGCCCAAATCAACAGTTAAAGTATCTGTACTTATTGTCTTCATCCCATGTGTCTGCAAGCAGAAGTTGATGTACGAGTGCCTTGTCCCTTTTGTATTTGTATAATTATACTCTGGAATCTTCTGTAGAACAATTGAAAGTTTCAGCATCGATTTTTCTGCACACACACATGTCTAGAAGAATATTAAAATAACTATAACCCCTTGTGCAGTCTTTGTGGCCACTTTTGTTTTAAGGTAATATACAGTAATGTCATCATCTGCCTGCATTATTTCAAAACGACAAATAAACTTAAAAAATAACTACTCGTCTTCTACTACAAACTTGCTGCAACAGATATGGCTAATAATTTCTGTTATATATCAATGGCAAACTGCCGTAGTACCAATACTAACCGATATGCTTAGATGAACTCCCGGACTTGAACCCGTGTTAACATATTTATGTGTTTAAATTGACTATAAAAGGAAAAAAGGATTCCTACATTTTGAAGCTAGCAGATCAAACTCACCTGTAGGACTTCCAGAGCTTCTTCACTTCCACAAAACATTCATTGCCAAGAATTCTAGTTAAATTACATAAAACTCCTGTAAATTTCATTTTTGTGTGTATATAATAATATTTTTAAACTTTGAAACTCAAAGGAAGGGGGTCCCTATAGATAACTTTTTTATTTTCATTCACTTTTCTTTAATATGTTACAGTGAATATCAAATAGCGATAGAGTTGAAAATTGAATCTGATGAATTTTAAATCAGAAGTAATGAGGTTTTAAGGTTTTCCTTGACCTTGTGAAACATACTGTAAATGACATATAAATAGGACTAATCATTATTTAAAATTTTATTCTATCAAGAAGTTTGTCTGTGTGAAATGTAAAAAAAAAAATAATATAGATGTTTTAGTAACAAAATAGATTTCAAATAGCAAAGACAATATGGAATTGTTATTTTGAAAGCATTTCAAAATTTTCAATTAAAAATTAGTAAGAGATATAAAATATTTAATATTTTTTTTCCCGCTCGGTTTCCGGAGCTTCGTCCCGACTAATCCGAACCCGACCCGCGTCGCACACCTGGAAATGGTGGGTGAGTCTCCCAACGGTGGCTACTACATACACAAGGACTCGAACTTAAGACATTGCTTAAACTGAAATAAACCACTTACCACTTGATCCAACCAACCGTTCATATAAAATATTTAATATAGTGATAGTCCAATCTCCCTGGCTGAATGGCTATGCATTCATTTGCCTTTAAGAATTAAGATTGTGGGTTTGGAGAGTATAAAACAAAACAAAAAAGATTGTGGGTTTGGACATCTGGCGGCCGACCTCACAAATCTTCAAATTATTTAGACCGGCGTAGCCTGTAACTGTATATTGCTCAAGTGACGGGGAGGGCAAGTCCACAAAGTCATTTTTTATTAATTTTACAAATGTAAAACTTTAAATAGAATATACTAGTATCTTATAGTAAACATTTAGATTAGCTTATTTTAAATAATTTTATAGAATTTCAGATAAATAAGTAAGAAAATTTTTATTTCAATTACATAAACTTTGATTTAGGGCTTGTTTGGAAGTTATTTTGAAAATAGCTTTTACATGCTCCGATGCAAAACCTAGGTTTTGGAGAATATATTTTGAAAAATAGCTTTTACAGATTCTGAGGCAAAACCTAAGTTTTGAAAAGTGATTTATGTTTGGGAAGTTATTAGCTTTTACAGATTTCGAGGCAAAAAATAGGTAGGAAAGAGGAAAAAGAAAAAGTGAAAAGTAGGAAAGATAAAAGAGAAGAAAGAAAAAGTAGGAAAGATGAAAGAAAAGAAAGTAGGAAAAAGGAAAGAGAAATGAGAAAAAAAAAGTAGGAAAGAGGAAAGAGAAATGAGAAAAAAAAGTAGGAAAGAGAAAAAGTAGGAAATGGGAAAGAGGAAAAATAGGAAAGAGAAAACATAGGTTTCAAACTGAGGTTTTGTAACTAAAATAGCTTTTCTAAAAAAAATTTTGTGCTTGGACAAAATTTAAGTTTTGTAACCAAACTTAAGTTCTGGGTAGCACCGGTAAAACAGGCCCAGCCCGTGGGTTGAGCCCGCCAACCCGCGGGTTGAGGCGGGTTCGGGCCGCCTAAATGGCGGCCTGTCAAAAAAGGGCCAAACGGACTGAGCCCTTTTGGCCCGCGGGTTAACTAGCCTGTTTTTTTTATTTTTTAAAAATAAACCTTTTATATTTATTTGTAGGAAGAAGACAATATTTCAATAGCTTCAAATATTGTTTTAAACCTTATTATTTCATCTTAAATACATACTTACTTTGGAGATTGTTGATTATGTATTTTAAAACATTGTTGATTATATTTTTCAGAGATGTATTGTATTTTTCTTCCAAAAAATCAAATGGGCTTGATAAATTTTATGTAAAAAAATTTTTATTTTTTAAAAAAATTAGAAAAATAAAAAAAAATTAAATTTAAAAAAAGAAAAAAAGTGACGGAACCCGTGGGTTGAGGCGGGTTCGGGCCGCCTAAATGGCGGCCCGTCAAAAAAGGGCCAAACGGACTGAGCCCGTTTGGCCCGCGGGTTAACTAGCCTGTTTTTTTCATTTTTTAAAAATAAACCTTTTATATTTATTTGTAGGAAGAAGATAATATTTCATTAGCTTCAAATATTGTTTTAAACCTTATTATTTCATCTTAAATACATACTTACTTTGGAGATTGTTGATTATGTATTTTAAAACATTGTTGATTATATTTTTCAGAGATGTATTGTATTTTTCTTCCGAAAAATCAAATGGGCTTGATAAATTTTATGTAAAAAAAATTTTATTTTTTTAAAAAATTAGAAAAATAAAAAAAATTAAATTTAAAAAAAGAAAAAAAGTGACGGAACCCGCGGGTTGAGGCGGGTTCGGGCCGCCACTCAAAAAAGGGCCAAACGGACTGAGCCCGTTTGGCCTGCGGGTTAACTAACCTGTTTTTTTCATTTTTTAAAAATAAACCTTTTATATTTATTTGTAGGAAGAAGACAATATTTCATTAGCTTCAAATATTGTTTTAAACCTTATTATTTCATCTTAAATACATACTTACTTTGGAGATTGTTGATTATGTATTTTAAAACATTGTTGATTATATTTTTCAGAGATGTATTGTATTTTTCTTCCGAAAAATCAAATGGGTTTGATAAATTTTATGTAAAAAAAAATTTATTTTTTTAAAAAATTAGAAAAATAAAAAAAATTAAATTTAAAAAAAGAAAAAAAGTGACGGACCCAGCCCGCGGGCACGGGCCAACCTGTTTCCCAACTCTAGTTCTGGGTATAACTTCTAAATAAGCCCTTAGTTACTATGATGTGTGTAGATTGAATTGAAAGAGGTAGCTAGAAAGAATTGTAAATATGTGGAATACTAAGCCATTAATTTAAGCAAAAAATAAATAATTAAAGAGGAATATTAAATTTAAAACTATCTCCTTTCTTTTCTTTTTTAACTTGTATTTCCCCCGTATTAAAATATCAAAAATAGATGTTTAATTAGTTAAAAATTTAAGAAGAAAAAACAATGAAAGAACAAGAACGAAAGATAAATAAAGAATCGGAAAAAATATCTTGGTGTAATTTATTTTAGGACAAAATCTAGATTTAGACATGGTAAATAGTAAAAAAAAAGCATGTCAACACAAATCCTTGACAAATTCCCCACTATTTTTAACAGTGAAAAAAAAAAGAAAGAGACCGATATTGAAGATGGAATTGGTAGGTGTAGACATCTGCATCTCTCTCTCTCTCTCTCTCTCTCTGTGAGAAACGAATTGATGAAATTCCCATTCAACGAAGAACCGAATGAAGACTGGTAGAAACACAAAGAAGGTTAGCTCACCAGTTCCCATATCATTCCATTAGAACAACACACAAAACAGGAGAGAAACGTTCGCAGCAGCAGCAGCAGCAGCTCAGCTATATATATTGGCTTCTTCTTTCTTTGAAGCGGCAGATATTTGCAGGAGCCATTACTGATTATTATTTTTATTATAAGCGAGGCCTCTTTTTTTTATTAGAGAAGGAATGGAGATATCAATTGGAGGAATGGGTAACGCGATAGAAGATATAATAATAATCGGAGGATTGATCGGAGTTCAATTCGTGTACGCCGGTAATGCTGTGCTTATGAGCTTTCTCATGGCTTTGGGTCTCTCCTCTCTCACCATTGTTATTTACACTTCCTTGGCCACCTTCCTCGTTCTCTTACCCTTCTCCATCTACTTCGAAAGGTCTCATCCACACACACACATCTTTACTTTTTATATATTTATTTTTAATTTCTGTGTAGGATTAATTTGTATTTAATTTGGATATGTATGTGTTGTTTTGCAGGAATAAATGGCCCAGAAAATTCACTCTCAAGTTTATTATCCAGTTATTGATTCTTTCCTTTGGAGGGTAAGAGAATTATATCTTGTATATATCTGCATGTATTAATTATTCATGCAAAATTGCTTTCTCAAGAACATTCATGCCTTTTTTTTTTATAAACCATAATTTTTTTCTGTTTATTATACGAAGAAGTAATTAAAGTCGTTTCATGGAGGCATAGGGGTTCCTAGATTCAATCCCAGTGTTTATATATTCTCTCTCTTATGGAACAAGTTAATTAATTATTAGCTTATTAATTTACCCCCTTTTATATAATCATGATTTAGGATTATTGGTGGAGAATAAAGGTAGCCAGCCTATATATTGCTTGCTTAGATTAATATTGTTATAGCGTTTAACGATGATAATTAGGGTTTTATTAGATTTTGAGCAATTCATGATATTTAGCCACTTTAATCCAGAAAATTTTCATTATTTTGATCTAATAGTTGTCATCGTATTAAATTAAATATCTATAAGTTTTTTTTTATTTAATCCAGAAAATTTTCATTATTTTGATCTAATAGTTGTCATCGTATTAAATTAAATATCTATAAGTTTTTTTTAAAAAAAAATGCTTCCTCCAATTCTATATATACGTGTATATATAAGAGAATTTTTGTAGGGGTCGCATATTAATTCCTATTTTTAACAGGTGTGTACTAATAGCTTGTTTAGAATTCTTAGCATTATTTTTCACTTTTGTACCCATTAATTATTGATTAGTCTCACTACATCAATTAATTACTTGTTCATTCTCTCTATAAATAAAGGTGCCTTTGAAAAATAACTAAACTGTATTTGTTTACATATTTATTGCCTTTAATATATTTAAACCAGCTTTTTAATCTAATAATTTGGTTATCTGTACCTTATGAAAAGGGCATGTGGGTGCATGATTTTTCTTAGCCATTTTATTGATTGAACTTTCTGAATTAAGTACTAATCATGCGAGACCAAAATGAATTCAATTAGGCCGCATAAAAATTGGTTAGAATTTTCTATGTATATTTTTTTTATTTGTTTAATTAATTTGTGATATTAATTTGTGTGTGTAGGGTAACTTTATTCCAGTCGTTATTCCTGAGAGGAATCAATCTTACTTCGCCAGCAATGGGAACTGCCATGCCCAACCTTGCCCCAGGTCTTATCTTTCTCATCGCATGGACTTTTGGGTAATATCAATAACTTTTTTTTAAAAAAAATATACTCAAATTGATACTTAATTAAACACAAATTTTAAAATTGAGAAAAAGAAGCTGGAGAGTGATTATTAAAGGATATACAAGTTTTCCTCTATGTATGGGCAATCTCATTAGCTAAGTAGTCAGAGAAGAACCCTCTTCATGAATATGATTGATCCAAATCTCTCAATCCCTATGTGGACAAGAAGCCTAATATCACTTTCCACTATATCTCTTAAAAGGATTATTCTTATCACACCCACAGTGGCCAGATAAAAAACTATATTCTTACAACCTTTTCAAACCAATACAAGTTGAGATGATGTATAATTACAATCATATTTGCAAATGCTGGAAGAACTGTCGTGAGTCTATAGTCATAGCCACAGTTGTGGCTGTTCGCGTGAGCGTTAGAGAAACATGTTTGTATAAATTGAGACAAAATTACTCTTACATACTTACCTTAAATCATATTAGAAAAGTGGTTTTTACTCCTAATAATCCAGACAAGCCTAAAATGATTTATCTTCAAACGGGCCAACCTGACTCAAACTTTGATAAAGCATAATCCTTACCATTTGAAAAACTATCGGTGTAGAAAGCATGGTATGAAAATATGATCCGGTTTAGTTGGTCAAACCAGTGGACTTGTGAATCAATTCCATGACTGGTTTGATTAAGAGTTTAGGACTAACCAATCAATTTGGATTTTTTTCCTTCTTAAACCTAAAATAACAAGGCATTTAAAAGAAAGAAAGAAATAGCAACCCATTATGTTTATGTTTTAGTAACGTCCCTTTTTTGTTGGATTATGTGTAGTTTATACACGAATGTGCCCGTAAGAAGAAGAGTGTGTAATCAATAAAGTTAAAAATGGATGGCAGGTTAGAGAAAGTGGACCTAAGTTGTGCGTATAGCAAAGTGAAGGTAATAGGGACGATAATGTGCATGATTGGAGCTTTCACAATGAGCATCATGCAGAGCATAACGCCTCAAGTAGCCATTGAAGCTTCTCAGAATGATTCTTCATCATCATCATCATCATCATCATCATCATCACATTCTTCTTCCACCTTTGACACCGACAAGATCATCGGATCTCTCTACCTTGCCGCCGCCGTCTTCATGTTGTCCACCAACGTTGTCCTCCAGGCCTTCACTTTGGGAGATTTTCCGGCTCCCATGACTTTAGGTGCCATCACTTCGTTCTTGGGAGCCATAACCACCATCATCACTCACTTTCTTCAGCATCAATCTCTTGAGTTTGACACTGCTTCTTCTGTTAACTTTGGAACCCTCGCCTCCTACTCTTTCCTCGTAATTTATTCATTCTCTCTCTCACTCATACTATTTTACATATTGAAGGATTCAGGGCGTACCATGGAATTCCAATGAAGCAACTCTAATATATACTCACGTGAAACCAAATCACGGTACGGACTCAGTTTATGCCAGCACCACAACAAATACCTAGCTAGGAATTAATGCCAAGTCCGGTTTTAGGGGTCTCTAAATATGTCTTCCCCCATCAGTAAACCCTAACTCTCCAAATGTTTTTTCCTTTACATTGTTTATCATCAAATCCTTGCATTAAGATATCTTAGTGGATAAAATGATGTGATTTTAAATTTTTTTTATGATTTTCAAGGAGGAAATACTCTAAAGTTGTGCATTGACTTTTTTTTTTTGAAGAATTATGAAAAATTCAAAATCACACCATTTTATGCTTATCAAAATATTATTAATTTTATATAGAATCTAATAATATAATAAGAAAGTTTTATCCCATTAGGTAATGTTGGCTACATGGATCTCACGATGCCATTAGACTCTATCATAGATTAGATCCCTAGATAGATTATTAAATAAGAAGTTTTTCTTTATAATCTCATGAGAATGCATTCCAAACTTCCTTTACTTGTTTTCATATGATTCCATACTGCATATATAATCTAATAATAAATAGGAAAAAAGACATTTGGAAAGTTGGGATAATACAAATAGCATCGAGAAGCATCAGAGGCTCATTAAAAGGCTCCAAGCCCTACCAAGGACACCCTCAATAGGATAATAATCTAATAATAAGGAGGTTAGTGTGTGAGTACTGAAGCGTAGGTAAACTCTAGAGTTGAGTTTAGCACTATCTTCCCCTCCTCTCGGATGAAACTCCTCTTATAACCATCATCCCCGATGATCCTATCTTCCTCGGTGTATTTGCTGTGTAGTTAAACTGAGACTATATCATAACTTGGTTTCGCATGGGTAATAGAGTTGTTTTACCGGAGTTCCAAGTATGCCCCAAATCCTACACACACACACACATCATCATCATCAACATCAATTAGTAAAATTGGCAAGTTGATGCAGTCAGGTGGGTTGGGTGGAATATGCCTAAGCTTTAATGGATGGGCTCTTAAGAAGAGAGGACCTGTACTGGTCTCTATGTTCAGCCCTGTTGCTACTGTCTGCTCTCTCCTCTCCTCTTTCTCTCTTGGCTATTCCACTAATCTTGGAAGGTACATACACTACCAACTCATCTATCTATATATATATATATCACTTTTTCCCAATTAAAAAAAGATTAAGTATTAAAGCCTACAATTAATTCGATCATGTAATGCAATGTTGCAGCATTGGGGGGATGTTTGTGATGTTCGCCGGGCTGTACTTTGTGCTGTGGGCAAAAGGGAAAGAAGGTTACGCTGCTGATGGATTTGGCTCCTCAGCGAGTGAGTTTGATGCAGACAAGCCTCTCCTTAGTTAGTTTAGTTTTCTTTCTCTTCATTATTTCTCATGTGTCGTCAACCTACAACGCAACTCATCATGTAGTCTTCAACACTTTTATATATCATATCCATCATCATTGTTAGCTAAATATATATATATATATATAGAGAGAGAGAGAGAACCATTAAGATAGAAAACTCTAGTAGCTTGTTCAGTAGCTATGCAAGTTTCAGAATCACATGCATACACCCCCCCAAAATAATCAAGTCATAAATTAAGGCAAAAAAATAATACTAAAAATAAAGTCATAAATCATAGACGGCATTATATTACCTTGTATATATTTCATTGGTTCTATTTATAAGATGGAGACAAAATGTTTTATTAGATCCAATTTACAAACCATCTCATTAAATCTTTCATATTAATGTACAATTTATCATTCATTTATTATGTGTTAATTTTATTTTCTTGTAGTATAGTAAATATTAAAGAAGGATAAAGTAATATGACTATTGAATTTTAAGGTGGAGTTGCGGTTTAATATTTTTATTAGTCGATATAAAACATATTAAAAGTCACTTATAATAGAACCATAGGAGTAGTATATCACAACTGTGTGTAGGTATGTCTGTCTTACATATTGCTCCTCTTGTACTCTTGCGTATTACTTATTTTATTCTTAACATAGGATCTAATTCTAGAATTGGTCTTGTTCCTAAATGTTAGATTCATGTACCTCTCATATTTATCATTCCCTCCAATTACCCTCTATTTGCAAGATAGTGGTGGTTCCTCTTTTATAACAATGATTGAAGTCCAAGACCATGCTAATAAGTAGAGATATTTAAGGCCTGGCAAAATTTATTATAATTAACTAACTTTTTACATTGAATCAAATTAGTTAAATGGGTCATTTATACACTCTTCTGATCCTAATTATATAAGCATATTTATTATATAAGCATATTTCATATGTTTTGTCTCAAGTATTAATTTTTTTTCCACCTAGTATCGCAAAGGCTCTAACCAATTAGCCAAACTCCTCTTACTAATTACTTTCTTAATATTTTACAAGAAATAATTAATTTTAATTGACTGCATCAATTTTATGTAAAGTTGTTATACTAAGTGCTTAAAAGATGGAGTAATTAACTATTCAGCTCAAATATAAATATAACATCCCACATTAAAAGACTCTGAATGCTGTTATCGCAGTGCTTTACAGATTAATTGATGTGTGTGTTTTACTCAACCTACATGTCTGCATCTACAGATTAATTTGTTATTGTTTTGCAGAAGCATAAAAGGATGATATGGAACAACACTGTTATAGTGTTATTAGTATGAAGCATTGGTGACAAAAGGCATTTGCTTTGAAGACTTGGTCTCTCTCTCTCTCTCTCTCTCAAAGAAAGATATACACAAGTTTCTAGCATTGAAGGTTCATTAGGACTTCTAGGTTCATGTACATTACATACGCCCAAGTCATGGGTGTATGTTCAACAACCCAGTGGCCCGATTGATCTGGTCAACACCTCTAGTCCAATTTGTCATTTTGATTGGAAAATCCATTTGGGTTTAGATTTAATTCACTAATTTAAAGATCATGAAGCAGAAAATGATCTTGTGGATTTAATATGTTAATCCTTCTTGCTCCCTCACCAAATTCAACTAAGGGTTGGTGTACATATATGTGTGTGTGTAGGATTTTTAAAATTTTTTCAGGGGGTTAATTTGTCCTTCTTAGGTTAATTAAGTTGATTGACAATATCTCCAGAGCCATTTGCCCATTTGTGTTGATAAAAATTTTATACTTCTTCGGTCTTTAGTGTTACACCCAATTGTAAAAAAGGATTATTTATTTCTTACAAATAGAATATAAAGGATTAATAATTATGATGGAGAGAGGACTGGGAGAAAAATTAGATAAATTGGGTTAGAATTATTGCATATGATTTAAAGTATTTCTAATTTTCAATTAATTTAAACTAATAGTTACTCATTTCCATCTTTTTTATAAGATCTCATAAGTTGAATTGATTTGGTTATATTTATAAGATCTCATTTAGGGTTGTATGTCTTTAACATTAAATGCATTGTTATCTATTTAACTCCTTATCTTTCGCTATTCGTTCTTTTTCATCATTTTTCACCATTGATTCTCTCTTACTTAACCTTATAAATAAAGATATATTTTAAAAAATTTCTTATATATTTATTGCTTTTACTTAATTATCGTTAACAATTTCTCAAATAGTTTGATTCGATTGAAAAGGTATTAAACGAAGGGAAACATTGGTGGGAGGAGTAAACGGTGACAAGTGGCATCATGTTGGTGCCAAGATTGTGGCCCCACTTTGCCTCCTTGTCATTTAATTTTATTTATAAATTTTTTTAATATGTTTTACAAAAAAAAAATTTTATTAATTTTATTTTAAAATTTAACAATTTTTTAAGTTTATCCTTATCCAACATACATTATATCCCATGAGAAAAAAGTTAAAATAATAATAAATAAAATTGTACATTCATATGAAAATTTTAATTGAGTGGCTTATAAATATTACAAAAAAAATCATTCTTTCTCTACTCTATAAATAAAACAAGAGGTGCATACACTACTACAAAAGGTACTTTTTACGCCCTATTTTTAACCCAATTGGCGCCCTTTTTCAAGGGGGCGCAAATGTGAGGGGCGTAGTAAGTAAAGGCCTACGACGCCCTATATTTGAAGATGGG
>JANTPZ010153455.1:14484-27182 GCA_025593235.1 Vachellia pachyceras | reverse complement strand
TTTTTCTCTTAATTCCTTTGAACTTAAATCCTCTCTTGATGGACTTTCACAATGAGTTCTTTGGGCTCTTGACTTCCTAAACATCATATATTGACATTCTCATAAATTTCCAGCCACCAATTAAGGCCAAGAAAAATAATAAAAAACGCAATATTCACATATTGCTCTTACAAGCCCTTTAAACTTTGGAAATTTGTTCTTTTGCTTTCCAATGCTTCCAAAATTCTTTTCTTACTTTTACCCTACACAAAATTTCCTTCTAAAGCCATTGGAAGCATTAGAATCATCAAAATCGCACTCCCTCTATTTCTTTCAAATTTTCAAAAAAACAGAACAAAGGGGAAGGTTTGGATTTTTTAACTTTTCATCATATAGCTTGTGTATTCTTGCTTTCAAACTACTTTCCATGCATTATACCATTCAAATACATCTTTCCCTCTCAAGTTTCCAAATGGACAGCACCTCCCCATACACTTAGGGTTTCCAAAAATTTCCACAACAACCAAAACAATCAACAACATATATCAAACTACTCTTTACTACTCAAGAAATAACTTGCAACCTTTTACTACCTCAAAAGCCTTCTCTTTTTCATTTTTATACCTCGAAACCCTAACTTTTCATCTTCAAAAAGAGGGCTTTGATCAAGGAAATCAACCATTAGAGAGGTAGTAGAAGTTGCAAGGAGTAGAGAAATGAAAAGAGTTGGTTGTTTGGGTGATTACCTTAAGGTGGTGTGAACTTTCTTCTTCTTCTTCTTGAGAGCTTGAAGGTGACGGTTTTGGAGCTTGGAAAGAGAGAAATTCCAGACCATGAGAGAGGGAGAGTGACGAAATTTGAGAGGAAATGGTCACTTGAAAGCCCTCTTGAAAAATGAGTGGTTGTGGTTAATTCTTGGGGACCAAGTTTAGGAATACTTGATAGAGGTTGTGCCACATGTCCCCTTGGCATTCCTTGCTGAAATTGTTGTCCTTTTACTTGCCCTCCAAGTTTGGTTGGCTGATGTGGCCTTGGCCCGGTCAGTTACTTGATCCAGTGGCACACATTTCCGTAAAGTAACCTTTTACCATTTTTTACTTTTCTGGAGGCTTTATCTCTCATGTGGCACCATTCCCTAGGCCTCCTTGCCTAGGTGGCATCATGTCCTAGTCTGTAACATCTTCGGGTTTCCCCCGTAACTCATCAAGATTCCTCGATTTGCGTGCAACACCGTAAAACGGGCTTCCGGTGGCCAATTTGACTTAAGGACATAGAAAAATTCTATATTTTCCCCTGATTCTCAAGCTCTTTTCCGTTCCTTAAAATTCTTTCCGGATTTTCCGTAATTAATTTTCTAAAAAAATAGCTTTTTGGGCTTTTCGGGCACTGTTGTTCTCCGTATAGCGAACCTGCCCGCATTGGATACCGGGTAATAATTTTATTAATTACTTATAACCCAACTAAACTTTTCTTAGTTTAGGTCTCCGGCATTTGAGAACTCCTGCTACTCAAATAAGTATTTCTCAGTCGTCCTTAGCTCCGAAATCTCTTAATTACGAAAATGCCACCACTTGGCTCATTTTCCTCGTAATTACCAAAATGCCATTACTTTTTCCACTCTTTCTTAATTCCAACCTTACCCTTGGTTGACTTTTGACATTTTGGTCGACTTTGACTTTTTGGTGACTTTTGACCAAATTACCAAAATGTCCTTATTATTTGATGACATTTTGTTCCCTATGCCTTATTATTTAAAATGACCATTTTACTCTTGTCATTTAGGCCAAATGACCATTTTGCCCTTGGGTCATTCTTACTTGAAATTTTCAAGACTAGGGACTTAGTCGATCATCCTTTCTTGTCTATAGGCATTTTCCTTTCTATTTTTCTTATTTATGAGGCTCAAATCATTTTGTAATTCATTGGTTTGGGCTTTACTTCCGTTCACGAAATTTGGGATATTACATGATCTGTGTAAGTTGAAGTCATGAAGTAAAACTCGAGTTTCAGGCTTCTGAACTTCATCTCTGAAGATTGTATTTTATAAAACTAGACTTTCAAGTTTTTCAAAACTCAAGTTCCTCAACTGTCATTCAAAACTTAATTTCAAAACTGGAAATTATGTCTGGAAGTTCTCAGAGAACTTAAGTCCTAACGTTTTCCAAACTCAAGTTCCATGCCTTCCAAGATTTCAATAGTTCAAAAACTTGATTCTCAAACTCGAGTCCTCACTGAAAGTTTTCCAAAACTCGAGTTCCTGATTTTCCAAACTCGAGGCTCGAGCACATTTCAACTGAGCCATTTTTCACACGTTTTCAAACTTGAGTCCTTATTTTTCAAAACTGGAAGTTTTACAACTGGACTTCGAAACTTGATATCAAAACCTGAAGTTTTAAATAAAAGTTTTCCAAATGTCTTCCAGAACTACTACTGCAAACTCGAGTTATGTTAATGAGAACTTGAAGTTTCACTACTGAGCCATTAATTTCAATGTGATAGAACTCGAGTCATGAGATATTGAAAACTCGAGTTCTTTATTTTCTAATAGAGCTTCTAACACAGCTATGACTAACGCTAACAGAGCTTTCTGTTTTCTTACTTAAACATTTTGAATTTCACTCGCTCTCATAAATGCATTTTATTTTACCTATTAAACAGGTATGGGCTTAACTAAGAATGTCTCCAGCACTCAGCACTAACGGTCATCAGTGCAGTAGTCGCTGTTGCCAGATGAGATGCGCATTAAAGGTAGAACAACGAAAGTGAAAGCTGTGGGTAACGGATAGATGTCTTCCTCTCCAACGGACATGTTCTGACAATATCTATAAATAAGAGAAAGCAACCAACTGAAGAAGAGTTGAGAGAAGATGAAGAGGATGGAGTCACTGAACCAAAAATAGAGCATATCATTAGGACTCTGATACTTTCTTCTCCTAGAGGTTTAATGTCTATATATCCACTCTTTGAGAGAGTATTTTATTGATTCATCCAAACTCATTGTATTTCTGTGAGAAACTCAAGATGGGGATCTTGAGATAATTTGTCTGGGTTTGAGTTGAGAAGACAGAGCATGTTGGTCTCTATTATAGTACAGCCTGTGAGGGAGTGTGATTCCCAGTGTAACCTTACATGTGGTGAAGGGGAGTGATTGTAAAGGTTTTTCAAGTATTTATGATGCAAACTTGAGTAGGTTCATAAATGCTTGAAAACATTTATGAGGTTTTTCAAGTACCCACCGTAACAAACTTGAAATGGGATTCACAAGTATTTGTCTTGACATTGTGATTGTAATGGCCTTCCAAGTACCAAGTTAAACTTGGATGGTATAGTTGATTGAAAATCTCAGAGGTACTCTGAAGACTGGATGTAGGTCAGGGAGGGCCAAAACAGGATAAATCGTTGTGTGCTTTTTATTCTTTCATCTTCATTATCTTATATTGTTTTCCTCAAGCTCTAATTGATTTCATATTCTATTTCACTTCATGCTTTGAGTTTTTGATCAACCGAAGTTTTGGAAAAGAAATTTTTTTACAACACCCAATTCACCTCCTCTTGGGTGACAGCCGTTTCTAATTGATATAGGAAAGCTTTGGGCGTTGCAAGTTGAGCTATGTGTTGAAAGCTGGACCGTGATCTGTGTGAGTTGAAGTCATGAAGTACAACTCGAGTTATGCATTTCCAAAACTTGAGTCTCGGGCTTCTGAACTTCATCTATGAAGATTGTTTTTTATAAAACTCAAGTTCCTCAACTGTCATTCAAAACTTAATTTCAAAACTGGAAGTTATATTTGGAAGTTCTCAGAGAACTCGAGTCCTAACGTTTTCCAAACTCGAGTTCCATGCCTTCCAAGATTCCATCAGTTCAAAAACTTGATTCTCAAATTCGAGTCCTCACTGAAAGTTTTCCCAAACTTGAGTCTTGAGGACATTTCAACTGAGCCATTTTTCACACGTTTTCAAACTCAAGTCCTCATTTTTCAAAACTGGAAGTTTTACAACTAGACTTCAAAAATCGATATCAAAACCTGAAGCTTTAAATAAAAGTTTTCGAACTGTCTTCCAGAACTACTACTGCAAACTCGAGTTATATTCATGAGAACTTGAAGTTTCACTACTGAGCATTAATTTCTATGCATTGTAAATACGTTTTGCTCTTTTATATTTGACATCATCAAAACTAATAATATCTAACATTTTCCCCCTTTTTGATGATGACAAATCCTTCATGAAAATATGCATGAATATAACAAGCAAATATGATTATGCAACATATTTTTCATGGCTATCTCTCCCCCTATTTGACATTAGCAAAAAGTTTAAGATATTTGTTTAAAAATGAAATATGTTGCTCTTCCTTTGAATGCCAATTAAGTTCCAAATAATTTGCAAATGTAGTTGCAAACAAAGGAATGTTTTCATGAAAATACATTTGAAATATATTGCTGAGGTTCAAAAATGGATTTGAAAGGAGGAGGATTTTGAAACTGGTAGGAGCATTTGAAAATGGATAAATTTGCAAAAATCTCATGTACCCCTGATAGAAACTAGAGATGTTAAAACATGCTTGAAATATAAAGAGGAGGTTTAGAAATGCTCATTTGTTTTGGTAGATTGATGATTGATCTTTGAAATCTATTGCCTTCCTCTCTTGTTGTCTCCACCATGCTTGTGCTATCTTTATAACTCATGTTATTTTCAAGATTATTCCATCGAGTTGAGCTTTCATCCATATTGGCATAGGTGATGTTGCATTAAAGAAAGTTCCTAATAAATCTTGTGAACAAGCATCAACAAATAGCTTCCAATTCTCCTATCATAATATCAAACTCATTCTTGCAAGGAGATTTGGTTAGCATAAACAAGTATGAAATATTCCTTTCAACAAGAGGTGTTCAAATAATGAGTAGGAAAGGAAAATACATCATCAAAACTAGTATAAGAGATGAGCTTTGGAATTGAAAGCACAAGTAAATGTGAAGCTCCACCTTAATGAATGCATGTGTTTAAAACATTAATGAGAAATAGAGTTGTCTTTTGTTCAAATGTTCCAAAAATTTGTGCATTATTTTAATTGGATTATGATGTGATTTTGAATATATTTTTGATGTTAAAATGTTTCAAATAGATGTTTTATTATCATACATTGAGTTACCATTCATCTAAGCTTCATTTGGATGTTCAAATCTGATTCTAGAAGTTAATACTTGAGTATGATAAGTTTTTAAGGTTTCCTATGGCATTACTTGAAGCAAAACTCAAGTATGCACTTGAAGTATTGAATTTTGGAGTCAACACTCGAGTGCTGGGGTCACAAAACTTGAGTATTAGCCTTCTGGGGGTTAACACTCGAGTACTGGGGTGATAAAACTCAAGCATTAGCCTTCTAGAAGTCAACACTCAAATATTGGGGTCACAAAACTCGAGTGTTAGCCTTTTGGAAGTCAATACTCGAGTATTGGAACGTAACACTCAAGTATTGGCCTCCTCTAATTTCTGTTAGCTTAATATATATTTTGTATTTTGATCATATCTCCCAAAATACAGATCTGATTGATGTGAAACCAATTTCTTATGAAACTAGACTCAAAATGCGTTTCATAGACACCTAGAACAATATCAAATGATTTCAAATGAAGGAGATATAATTTTCTAAAGTTGGTGGTCGAATTCAACGCTTTATCTCTAACCTTTGCCTATTGTATCTATCATAACTTTCTTTATATAATATATTTGGGACTTATTATTGTTTCATGTGAAAGTAGACTTTTAGGGCTTTCCATTGATATATTATTTACAAGGTTTGGAGTTGAATTGAGAGAGTTATAGCCATTGTACGTTGAGATATGTGCTGAAAGCTGGACTGTGACCTGTGCAAGTGCAAATCTTGTAGCAGAACTCGAGTTCTTTATTATTAAAACTCGAGTATCATGATCTAAAAGGAATATTAACACTATATATTCAGTAGAACTCAAGTTATAACTTGGGAATACTCAAGTTATGTCACAGGTTTCATGAAACTTGAGTTACAGCATGCTCAGAACTTGAGTTGTGACTTATGGTTCATAGAACTCAAGTTTTATATTTCCAAAACTCGAGTATCATGCTTTCTAAATATTTTTCAATTCTGAAAGTGATGTCAATACTCAAGTTTCGGTTTTCAACACTCGAGTTTCGAGTTCCATTTTTAGTTTGTAACACAACACTTAAAGCAAAACACTAAGATTGTTCAATTCTGAAAATTATTATTATAAAATTGATAAACAAAATACTACAGAAGATGTACATTATTTGGATTTATTTTACCAAAAATTACCTTTTCCTTTAGGACAAGATATATTAGAACATTATAATAATGTAGTAATAAAACAACATCAAACGCAAGAAAATTTTGTAGATACATTAGGACACAGAAAAAGAACTTTATTTGATTATCTTAATAAGAGATGTACAGAAGAAAGAAAAATAAAACTATGCAAACAAATGAAAAAGAAAGGAAAAACCTTTGGAATAGATTGTACAGATTTACCTAGACCAGGACATTATGGATGTGATATACCTCATTATAGGAAGAAATATAAGAAAAGAAAGAAATATCCAAAATTTAAAAATATTAAAAGTATTAATGAAAAGAAACAATATATTAAAAAATATATATCAAAAAGAAAATATTGGAAAAAGAGAATACCTAAATATAAGCCTAAAAAAGGAATTAAAACATGTAAATGTTATATATGTGGAACTGAAGGACACATTAGTCCTAATTGTCCCCAAAAAGATAAAAAATAGTAAGAGAGTAAATTTATTAGAAGCTTTCCCTGAAATAGAACCTTTTGAATATTTTACAGAAAGTGAACCTGAAGAATTATATTTACTTGAAACTGATAGTGAAATTGAAAATTCAGAAAATTTTGATATATGGATGATAAATGAAGAAAATAATGAGCAAAGAAATTCCGAATAAAACCATATACAAAGCTTTATTTCACCTGCAATTGAACAACATAATTGTATACCTTTTGATGTAAATCAGTGGCATAAAGTTATAAAGGAAGATTTAAATTTAACAACTAAAGAAGTTTTTCCTCAAACTTTATTACAAGCAACTAAATCTTTATTTAAAAATAAAAAGGTAAAAAGAACATATTTATTATTAAACAAAACAAAGTGTCCTATTGATATAAGTCAAAGTACTGGAACTACTAGAATTCCATTAATTAGTAGAGAATATATTAATGAAGAACTTAGAAAAATACCTAACAGTAATGAAATTACAGAATTATATATAGGAGCTGTAGAAATTCTAATTAAAGCATACTTTAGAGAAGGAATTGATACTCCAATAAATTTACTTATAACAGATGATAGAATAACTTCTTCAGTAGAAGATGCAACTTTAGGAGTAATTCAAGGAAATTTAATATACCAAAAATTAAAATTTAAAATTTATCCAAATTTTACAATAAGCCTTATTGATAACTTCATACAGAAAAGTATAATGATTTATCATGAATTATTAAAACCAAATTTAATGGAAACAGGAGGAAAAGTAATAAGTATTCAAGCCACAACAGCTTATGCTTTAACAAATCATCATACATATATAGCTCACAAGCAGAAAAAACTATTATACCACCACCTATGGCATCGATACTTAATATTATCCCTAGAAATACCATACCTATAACTATGCCTTATTCTTTACAGATGGAGTTAGATAATACTAGATTATATGAACAAATGTTATTAGATACATGAGAACCAAGAATTGAATATTCTAATATACCAGGAAAAAGATCGTTATATTTACAACATAGTCCTTCTTTAAAAATTTTAACTAATAATTTAACAAAGAAACAATATTCTTATGTAAAGCTAGAAATATTATTAGAAACTGAATGGATTACAAAGATATTTGAAATATACCTTACGGAACCTATGACTTTTGTGACACCTGATTTAATAGCACAAAATGAAACAATCATAATTAGAATTAATAAATTGGATCAATCTATAGAAAGTATTCCTTGTAAACCTTCTACAACTAATACTTTAGGATTAGCTTTCTTTGACAAACATAAACCTTATAAAATATTAGAAGATAAAATTATTCTAACTTTATCCAACAAAGAACAAATAATACTTGAAAAGTTTTAAATGGTTGAAAAATATTTAGTAATTAATAAAGACAGTGTAAATCAAATACTTAGGAAGTGGCAAATAAAACAATTAAATGAAATAAATAATATTAATAATATTGCTAAATCACCTTATAAAAATCAAATCCAGAAGATAAATTTGAAAGAATATAAAGTAAGAATAAAATCTGTACCAAAATTTAAAATTAAGGAAGTAAAAGATGAATAGGATAGCAAGATATGTTTTAAAGTTGAGAAAAATAATAAAAGAAATAAAAAAGCAGAATCAACAATTAAGAGGACATAGAGAAGAATTAGATAAACAAATGAGAATATTATTACATGCAGGATATGAATTTGAAACTTTAGATATGAATTATTTAGATAATCAAACAAGACAATTAATATTAGATAGAGAACACTTAATACAAGAATATAAAGAAACTATAAAAGAATGGAAATCGGCCTTAGATTTACTATCAAGAGCATAAGAAAAATGACTAATAAAGTTATAACATTAAGAAATGCAAAAGCACCTTATATTTTAGTACAAATAAATTATGAAAACTATATGAGTAGAAAATATCATGCTATGATAGATACAGGAGCCGAAACTTCTATAATAAAACAATCAGTATTTCCAGCTAATGAATGGAAATTAATTAAAGAAAATATAAATATTTCAGGATTTAGTAGTACTTTACAACAAATAAAATATAAAATAGAGAATAGAACAATACAGATTGGACAATATGAATTAAATTTAGCAAGAGCCTACCAATTTAATGATTTAAAACCAGATATTATATTGGGAATAGATTTCATAGATAGATATTTACCATTCTGTCTTTTTGATAAAATAGTTCTATTTAAAACACCTTGTGGACATAAAGCTACTGCAACTAGAATAAAACAACCTTATTCTAGAATGGAAACTCCTTTTATTAAAAAACAGGGAAAAGAAACAAAAATACAATATTTACCAAATAACATACAAATAAATTTAATTGAAGAAACATGGGAGCAGAAAATAATGAGATTGATAACTGAAAATTATAGTGATAATCATTTACAATACTAGCATAAATCAACGCCGTATGCTGAGATAAAACTATATCCTGAAGAATATTTAAAGAAAAATAATATTAAGATTGAAATGAAACCTTTTAAATTTACACCTGAAGATAGAAAAGATTTCTTACAACATATTGATGAATATATATCTTATAAATTGATTCAACCTAGTACTTCTCCTTATTGTAGTGCATCATTTATAGTTATGAATCATTCAGAACAAGTTAGAGGAAAATCCAGACTTGTTATTGATTATAGAAATTTAAACAAAACAGCCATTAAAGATAAAAGTCATATTCAAGATAGACATACACTTTTACAAACATTTAAACAATATACTTATTTTAGTAAATTTGATTGTAAATCTGGATTTTTCAAATTAAATTAACTGATGAAAGTAAAAAATATACTGCTTTCAGTACACCTTATGGACTTTATGAATGGAATGTTTACCTATGGGATTTCATAATAGTCCAGGAATATTTCAAAAATATATTTATTCTAGGCTACCTTCAGATTTAAAAGAAAAATGTATCGTATACATTGATGATATTATTTTCTATGAGAATAATATAGAAAAGCATAAAAGAGATGTTGAAAAGTTTATTGAATTAATTATAGAAAAATGAATTATTATTTCTCCTAAGAAAACTGAATTAATGAAAACAAAAATAAAAGCCTTAGGATATATTATAGGAGATGGACAAATAAATTTACAAGATCATATTATCTCTAAAATTATGGAATTTCAAAAGAAGCCTGAAACAATTAAAGAAATTAGATCACTTATAGTTATACTAAATCAAGTAAGTGAATATATTCCTCATTTCAGTAAAAAAATTTCTTTTCTTACTGAAAAAACTAAAAAGGGAAATCTAGGAGTTTGGACTTTAAAAGATCAAGAAAAATTTGAACAATTGAAATTAGAATTAAGAAATTTACCAAAACTTGAAATTCCCAAGAAAATAGAAAAGTGGATTATTTATACTGATGCAGCTGATGAAGCATGGGGAGCTGTACTTTATGCTTTTGATGGAGAAAGGGAAGTTTTAACAAAATATTTATCCGGTAAATTTACAAAAGCTCAACAAAATTATGATTCAAATATCATAAGTCTTCTCCAGGGTAAACTTGCTGGATAAGTCCATAATGATAAAGAGTAAGGACCTTTTGTGGATTGGCTCCTTTAAGGATTGAGGTTTTGTTGAAAAGGTTATGTGGACAGGTGATGATATATTGGGCCTGCAAGGATTTTTCAGTACAAGTTTTTCTCAAGGCTGCATGATAGTTTGCTTCTTGGGCTTTTATATCTTGGGCTTCTTTTGTTCAAATTTTTCTTGATCTTTTAAAGTCCAAACTCAGATTTCCCTTTTTAGTTTTTTCAGTAAGAAAAGAAATCTTTTTACTAAAATGAGGAATATATTCACTTACTTGATTTAATATACCTGAAAGTTTTTTCCAGCTCTTCAATAATTGTCATAAATCCATTGGCTCTTTTGTCTGGAATAGCTTTGATAGTTTCTTCAGTAAATTCCTTAATTTCTGGTGTAGGCATTAAAGGCTGTCTGGTAACTCCAAATTTTATAAGAGTATATGTGGGCATAAATTGATCCTGCCAAAATTCTGGAATGGCCGAAAAGAATCTCATAAATATCTGTCTTCTAGATACTACCGATCTATAGGTCACAGCTGCCAACTTTATAGGTTCACGCAGGCATGCAAGTTCTGCTAAGTCTTCTCCAGGATAAATTTGCTGGATAAGTCCATAATGATAAAGAGTAAGGACCTTTTGTGGATTGGCTTCTTTAAGGATTGAGGTTTTGTTGAAAAAAAACAGCCTCCAGACCGAATATGATGGAAAAGTTATTTTACATAAATTTAAGTAAGTATGTGAGATATGTTTTATTTCGGTTTGTTTGTAAGAAGTATACAACGTTCTTCCCAAACAAACAATAATCTTCCCTCTAATTTTTTTTGATAATTTGGTAGTGTGATATAAACCATAATGAGAAGTTAGATAACTAATGTATAGATTTTAAAGAAATTAATTAGTTATTTGTAAGAAATATGTGCCGGTTTCTCAAACCACCATTTTAATCATTTGCATTAAAAATTACTCTGGCAAGAAAACCCTTTTGACAAATGCAATTAGTAGGGATGATTTAGTAAGCAAATTGTAAATTTGAAAGATAAAATTGAGCGGAGTCTTATCACATTTAAAACCAAATCGAAACATCTTATTGGTCTTATATCTAAAACTTAGGGATAATTGGTTGCTTGATTTGATTTGATTGGTTGCAGAAAGGGAAAACGTGCAGCAGATGGAGAAAAGGAAGAAGTTAAAAAAACCAACATATTTCAAAATGCAATACATGTTTATAATTTTTGAAATAATTCCTTCTACTCTATAGTTTAAACCAAGGAAGCCAAATGTAGTAATTGTGTTTTATATCCACCTTTATTATGTGCCAATCCATTCATCTTATTAGTCCTTTGAAATTTGAGTACAGGTGTTTATGTTTTATCTATTTACAATCTAGAAAACTTTGATGATGATGCAACATGATTTTTATAAGGGTTAATATAAATTTTACCCCTCAAGTTTATATTCATTGTAGTCTTAGTCCTTCCAGTTTTCGTTATGTTTAAAAATATTAATTCATATGATTAATAAAAATTTGGATAATTTTACTTGTTGAAAGATCAAAATTCATTGTATGAAATTCAAGGGACGAAAATGAAAATGAGAATAAAATTGATGAGACTAAAAGTTATATTTATTCTTTTTTCTCCCTCCGTTCCTTGATCCAAAATCAGTTGATTTTTAAAAAATTAAAATAAATAAATAAATAACTTAATTATAACACATATTTTAAAGGATAAATACGAAAATTAGTATCAACAGCGTAAATAAATCAGCTAATCAATTTCCTGTGAAAGAACCGACAAAGAGTTAGTGTAATCTACATCAGCACATTCTGATTATGCCTGATTCATCTTTACAATCGCTGTACAGCGTGGTGGTGGACTAGCTGAGTTTGGCTGCTGAGAACTTGACAGCTTTGAGACTGTCTGAAGTCTCGGCAGCTGAAGCCACGGCTTTAAATCTGGCTGGTCTAACGGCTCCTTAGCCGCTCACTGAACTTGCCGGAGTCAAGCTTGATGGAACTGATGGTGGTGATGAACAAAAGAACATCTTAGCAACCGCAGCTTTAGGCGGCGTAGGCCATGCACTTCGCAGTTCAACTGGCAAAGCTAGGGATCACCTTCGTCACGGCCACCTGTGGGGCCCGCAACGCCGGCTTCTTCAAGAGCCTAGGTGCCGACGAGGTCCTCGACTACAAGACGCCGGAAGGAGCTGGTATGAGGAGCCCTTCCGATCGAAAATACGACGCGGCGGTGCATTGCGCGACCGGGATAGCGTGGTCCACTTTCGAGCCTCAGTTGAGTGATCATGGGAAGGTGATAGACTTGACTCCAAGCTTGAGCTCATTCGCCATTGCTGCTCTG